>LTAE01006665.1:7386-24728 GCA_001647135.1 Pontederia paniculata
GGGTCAAGGGGGGGGGGGGGGAGTCTCCTATCGATGATTCCCATTGTTTTCTCCCACTTCCTCTATTTTATGATGGTTAGTTCGAAGCAATTTTTGATTTTATGCCTTTTCAATAACAACAAGAGGAATAGAACACTGCCATCAACCTCTTAACATAATTTCTTAAATAATCTATCTTTTCAAGTCTTCACCTAGAATATTTATACCTAGAATATCAAAGGAATAGAGAAAAGTATAATTTTGTATCATTTGTGTTTCATAAAAGATCATTAATGAAAACTAAATCAATAAAAAAACTTAATCGTTTAATAAATAATATAAAATAAAGATCATTGATATAGATTCATAGATGATTTAATTAGTAATGAGCTATTTTTAGGGAAAAAGTGAACTCAATTATATATTTATTTTTATATACAAATTATATTATATACATTTTTATTTATCCATATATATATAACTTATCAAACTTAACAACTATCTTAAAAATATATCATGTGGCTAGATATGAGAAAAACATTGAAAGTTGGAGCATTTTTATTCAATAGATAAAGTTAGTTTAGATCCAACCAAAATATGAAAGTTGATGATTTTTTATCTAACAAATAAAAGTTTAAGCTATATGTGCTTGATATTTCGCGAAATGAAATACTCATGATTTAGAGAAAAGAAATCTGGAAATGAATTACCATATCACCTGTTAGTAATCACACCATTTTCCTAGCTTCCAAGATGAAAAAAATATTGACCACAAGAAAAAGGCAAACTTTTGAGAGACATCTACAAAATTCTTATGATACACAGTCAATCTATCATCACTAGATTAAAACAATCATGCCACAATCTACTATGCACTTTTCAAGGCTGTCAGGGCTTCCTTTGTTGTTGCAGAAATAACAGCATCAGAAGCATTTGGCAAATAATAGTACTTCCCTGAAATGAAAATACAGTTAGTTTTAGTATGTGAACTGACTAAAACAATAAATCTTGTTTTGCAGTACCTTGTGCAACCCTCGCGATCTCCTTAGCAAATCCAGTAGATACAAACTTGTTCTCTGTGTCGATGACTAAAAGCGACATCCCTGCCTTGTATATTTTTCCAGCTACATCTAGGATTTCATCCTGCAAAATTTTCATTTCACTTGACCTCATAAATAAAACTAAACTATGATTTCAGTTGGTCAAACAAAGAAATGAAAGACAGATAATAAGAAATGTCAGACCATAAGAAACACCAGATTAACAGGAAATGATGTGTTTCATAATCTTCGACCTCAAATAATAGTATGTTTACTATTATATTATTTTTTATCAACTGTAAGCATATTTAGTTTTTTTAGGGAAAATGTATGATGAACCAAATTAGTTAATCGTCCAGACATTCATCAAATAAAGTTTGCCAGGAACAGGTTATATATGAAAGTAAGCATATCTACTAGTCATTGCAAAATGTTTCTTCAAGAGCCATACTATTTGCCACCTTCAATATTGATACTCTCAAGGAAGTAGTACTCAAGTTTATTAAATTTCAAAATGCACCTTGAGCTAATAAAACAAAATCAGAAAAAAATGGTTTTAAAACTGAGTTATCACAATGAATCGCCATGCTTAGATGCAAACAGGCATGCTGATTCATGCAACTTCACTGGACACTTAAACTGAAGATCACAATTTCATTATGGTCACTGATAAGTTGTTGGATGAGGATGATGGAACTAATTTCTTTGTCAGATTCTCGATATCACATGAATAGTCTGCCATACCCTTTAGTTTCACTCATGTACACCCCTCCATGATAAATATAATATGTGCAATCAAATAGCCTCACAAAGTACTATCTCTAGGGCATCGCTGCATTCATATAAAACAGGCAGGTAATGTGATGCGAACATGACATGGCAAAGAAAAGCTTTAAATATAAGTAGAAAGAGAGACAATTCTTATCCAAGCTTTGTTGCTCTTCAATCTGGTAAATTTGTGTGGAAGGATAAAAATAGTTTGAAGCAAGTTTTTGTAATGATCGCAGAAATGTTGGATAAAAGAAAAAAAAACATTCATCTGACAATATAACAATTGCTTATGTAATGAAGTAAATACAACATGTGTAAATATCATGCATCAGTGTCAATTCATGATATTTAGTGTAACAAGATAAAATGTCTAATAAATCATTCTAACAGTTGGAGAGTATCAGATAAATCATTTCCCCTAAAATGATAATTATGTTTACCATGAAGGTTATGACTTAAAAGAGCTTATTTAATGGCTCAATGTGTTGTGCAGAAGCATGTATCGCATGTGTAGCACGCTAGGTGTGTGTCTATATTAGTGTAAAAGTGGTGTATGCTACACACTTTTACACTAGGTGCACACCATCAAACTCGTACGCACTACAGCTCCTTGCTCCCTTATTTGGTTTAATTACTATTTTTACATCCTAACTACTATGTTTTGCTACCTTTAACTCCTGAGTAGAAGGTTTGGGAGCATTTTCCGCAGCTGCAGCCTCTGGGTCAGTGGATTTCTTTAATGATATATTGGCCCTTCCATCAGTAATTGCAACAATCATCACACGGCCAACATCACCACTCTTTTCAGCATTTAGCCCAACCCTAACAGCCTATCATATGAAAGCATGAATCAGTCTCGGAAACATAAACAACAATTCATGTGGGTAAGAACACAAGAAACATTTTCCTAAATTGATACCGTGCTTAGACCATGAGCCAAAGGAGAACCACCGCCACATGGAAGTCTCTCAAGACGTTTCCTGGCCATTGCTATTGATCTGGAAGGGGGTAACAACACTTCTGCGTAATCTCCACGGAAAGGAATGATTGAGACCTATCAGAAGCAACCACAGAACTTTATTGATGCAAATACCATCATGTTTGTGAGGAAACATCATAAGAAAACACAACCTTGCCTGGATATCTATTTGTAAGATTACAAAAACATCTTGGCAAATAAATTTGAATATAATCCTTTTCCAAAGAAAAAAAAACGGAATCAAGCTATCTTGAAAAAGATTCACGTATCTGTATGCACCATTGGATTAAGAATCAATGGTGGATCTTGATTTAAGTAATTTGATGATGCAATCATGATATCATCCATGTGAATTTTTTTTTGTTTTTCTGGATAAAGATGCATTATTGATCTTGAACTAATTATCCTTAAGCTGTCCATGTTTCCACATGCACATTTTTTTTCAAGTCAAAATGGATCATTTTACATAAAGGGAAAAATAATAATAATTTCGTATAACTCAGCACAACCATGTGTGCTAGCAGTCAATAGAAGAGTCTTGGCACAGCTGATGGGGAGGGTAAGGAAATTAAATATCTAAAAGAATAGAGATACACTTTCATAAGCTACAAAGCATTTATGAGATACGCCAGTAGGAAATAATGCTGCTATTGAATATGAATGACGCCAAAATAGTCATTGTTGTGTCTATTTGTGAGATACACTTAGCATGATAAACAGCACATTTCAATTTTAGATAATAAAGTATGGTTTTGAAGTTTGGAATCTATGGAAACAGTACAACTTCAAAAAAAAAAAAAGAAAACAATGTGCAAGTTGTATCCCAAGCATTTCAACACACAATTCGAATGAGAGCATTCTTTCATATATTTATAAATTTAAAATGAAAATTCTGGTATTTTACCACTAAGAATTAATGTTGATGTAAAAGGTAAGAAATTTACACCTGATCTCTGCTTGTGTAGCTTTCTGCTAGTAACTGTAGTGCTGCACCTTTTGCATTTTGCATACGGTTTAGTGCCATGCTTCCACTAGCATCAACAACAAAAATGACCTGACAATAAAGACAGATGAAATTTATTGCAATTTCTTTCTGCAAAGAACTACTGCTTAGATGATGAATATTGGTTTTGATATATTCCAGAAAAAGGAAGTCAGACAACTAACTATGTTGCACAATGTGTAACCAAGAAAACATTGATACTGTGCACTTGGTTATGGTTTCACGATGCAGAAATTGGATCAATAATGGAAACAAACTATTAAATGGATGGAAATAATTGCATACCAAGGCTCCAGCTTTCCTTGCCATTCTCTTTGCTCTCATATCAGATTTTTCTACAAAAACCTTTCTTGATTTGTTGACATCTTTCTCCCTACGCAGCTTCTGATATGGTGCAGCTGCTCTTAGTGTTGCATCAACTGCCAGCCTCTTTACAGGACCCTGCCAGTTACAATTTCTGTGTTTTAGAACCTAGTTATCTACGGCATAGAACATGGTGCTAAAAGAGAACTCTTCTCGAGACAAGATAAAAGAGAGATCATCTCAGACTAGAAGTTTTACTGTCTAACAAAAATTAATGAAAACCCAAATCAATTATACATCATTAAGAGAGATTTACTAAAGGTTAACGAAGGAGAGGACCTTTGGAAGCATAGGCTTTATGTATCTGCCCCTATCTTCTGAAAATATGACATTCTTTGCTCTTCCAGCTTTTCCCCTTCGTCTCTGTGCTTGTTGAGCAAAGAATAGAAGTTTCTCATCAACTAGACCACCTTCAGCATCAAAGATAAATTCATCAGGTATTTGTGGCTCCTGTTGTTCATTCTCTTGGTCATCATCATCGTCATTATCCTGTTCAAATAGGTCAGTGTTTATAATTTTGCAAGAGAATAAAATTCCATTCTAATAGCAGAGTAAATAGTTACTGGTAGGAATTGTTATGAAGAACTCTCAATAAGGAAGGTAAATTGTCATAGAATCAATAAACTGAGCTCAATATTTCAGAGTGACCTCTTGGTCTTCCTCCTCATTTTGATCCTCTGATGAGTCCTGGGTTTGTGGAGGTGGTGGAGGTGGAGGTGGCTGATTCTGCTGATCTTGTGGATTCTCATTGATGGTTGATCGAGGTAGGATAACTAACTCCACCTGCAAAGTAACAAGGTCAGATGCAATCTTGGATGTGCCTTGTTTGACATTTTGGCTTCATCTTGATATGATGGAACAATTACCAACATAGAACATATAAGATCAAAATGTACAGATATAACAAGTGAATATGAAAATCTAGTGTGAAGATCAGGATGTGCTTGTTTCGTAGAACATACAAAAATGATCCACATCAAATTTTGAATTCTTTAAGCATCATTTATTCAGTAAGAGTTCATATGCTTTGTTTTTCATTCAAATTGTTTGCGTCTATATTGATCTGCCAAAAATAATATGTATCGGTGACATAACATCTGAACAAAGAAGAGCATAAAATATCTTCCACCATTTGAACCTTACATTATTCCCTAAAATATGAGAAAGATGTGACCAAAAGAATGTCGTCAATATGTCTTCGAACTTGATTGGAGCCATGCGCTGTACCCTTATAAATAAAGAAATGTCAGTCCTAATGCACACAAACTTTTCACTCTTTATACCACAACCTCCAAAGATCATTTCAACCTGTACTCTCATGGTGTCCGGCCTCGAGATATCATAAATGAAGATAAATATGTCAGAATATCATTTCCCCACCTTGTCTAAGCAGAGTATACTTCTAATATATTCTGCATTGTTATAGGAGTAAACATCCTACACTGTTATGAAATAAATTGTGCTGTTTATAATTTGTGATATATTTCGGGTTAGCATTTGGGAGAAATAATCTCTCTATGATAGGGATCTACCAAAGGGCATGACGTTAAAATATTCTTGGAATATTCTGACTTCCAAACGATCTGTCTCAACTTCCCTCTATACTCAGCCACTATCACAAAGGATCATTTTCTGATATTTGCAAGTGGTAGACCTCGAGTCCAAAATACATAACACCCGAATGACTCCAACAAGATGAGATAGTGGCTCCTCGACCTGAAGCTAGGGCATATCTTGGACCAACTGAGAAGAAACAATGGACCATGGGGATCACCACCTGATCCTCTTCTAGAGAGATTATGCCTCAATAGGAGCACCTAATTGAAGCCACAGCTCAGGGCTCATGATGCCGACAGTTCCGCATTGACAAAGCCACAAAAGAGAAGAATTCATCTTGCTAATGTCTTGCCCTCCTTAGAGCATCCCCCTTCTGTCCTATTCCCTTGTGATGAAATCGCCTAAGTAGCATGTAGTCCGCTTCATCACCTGGCCCGTCATTCTGAATGGACACAAAGTAGACAGGGAGGATATAGAAGACGGATCACCAAAATCATTATCCTCCGCATGATGTTTCGCAGGAACTCCACCCAGCTAGCCTGCGCTCACTATCTTTTGCCACAAACTAGAAAGTCATTTCTATTCTCAGCCAATCAGTCTAATTCAAAGGGCAGTTTCAAATAATAACCTTTATCTTGTGCCACAAAATCCACTGTACACTTTCACATTTCCATTAAAATTGTGAATTTTTTTCTGGAGTGATATTGGCATCAAACAACCACTGTACTTTTTTGGCAGTGAAACAACCAATGCTGAGGTACGAGCATGTACAGCCTGTAATTTTGCATTGATAATCATACAAATTATCTAATAAAATTCCATTAAAATCGTGAGACAAAAGATCGGACGTTACAAAAGTGAAACTGCTGAAAAATAAAAGCATATAAACAAACCCGACAATGAACAATATTCAGTTCTAAATACAGAGTTATAAATCAATGCAACAAATCAATTTGCTAATGATAGAAACTGAGGTTACCAATGGGACTTCAGTTGGTAAGAAGATTGAGTTAAATGTTGGGACCAGTAGCCCCAGGTTCAAACCCCAAAGATATCGTTGGAAGGAAAGTTAGTGCTCTACAACCACTGCTTGATTACTTAGGTGCTAGTCGTCTTGAACATCAGTCATCCTCGGGCAATCGAAAAAGGAAAAGGAAAGTGAGGTTTGTGCAACAGTAAGGTTTACTTACAGCTTTCTTCAGATCGTCTACACCTACTTTTTCACGGCTCTCCAGTGCAGCCAAGCATTTTGCCACTCTAGCAGCATACAACTCGGCCCTATGACCCTGTGAGTTACAACATTGTTTTGAAAGATATCAACAACTGCACTCATATTCCTCAAAAAAAAAAAAGAACTGCACTCGTATCTAGTTTTACTTTGATTAATGCTTGAAGAAAAGTCATGAAAGGTCTTTCTCAAAAAAGAAACTCATGAAAGATAATTGAATATCCCGACATAAATAGGAATGTGCTACGAGAAATATAGTCAGAACAGAACTAGGAAGTTATATATGTTATATGTCACTAAGCACAAGCATAAAAAGGCCCAGAAAGAGAACATAAATACGTGTAACATTATGCAGAGTGAGTACAATAAATTAAATTTTTTGAGCCACCAAACCCGCTGCCATGTATACTTGATAGTCAAATTTAAGCATAACAATTTTACACCATATTATGATGGTTCGTACCTGATAATATGAAACAATATTAAAAAACTTTTTTTTGAGAGACAATATCAAAAGACTATGTTTTATCCATGTCGTCTAGAAGAAAAACTCTAGTCAATAGAATGCTTGTGTCTGAGAATGAATATCCTCTATCTTACCTTGAGAGCTTTTATACTCATATTCTCTGAGGTTTATTACCTCCACATCATGCTCCTTCAGAATTGTGTGTGTATATACAAGGTAATATGTCATTCTTTGTGGTACAAATATGTAGCACATCATCACAACCGTTGGTTAATGTCTGACGACTCAAGTGAGTTCCCTTTCTTTTCTTTTTTTTTTCTTTTTTTGAAAGGGGGTTCCTTTTCCTTTTAATTTTATGCCATGACAACCATTAGATGAAATCCAACAATTGTGCTGCACAGCCCCTCAAAAAAACAATTGTGCTGTACAGGAACCCTTGAAGAGAACTAGATATCATTGGATAGGGAAATGTGGCCAGACCCTTGATGTAAATGTAATCACAAAGAAAAGATGAAAATAAAACATTCAACATCTTTGGCTTCACTTACATCTACTGCTTTTCATTTCTTTATTTCCTTCTAATATTGATGTTAAACTTTTCTAATGGTTGTTGCTCTTATATGATGACAACAGTAAATGTTTAGAGCTACCATTACTTCACTTCTTAACCTTAGAATATTAATTCAGCAGACTGCCGCTTTAAGTTTCTCTGATACAGCATATATGTGCACCTTCACTAAATATGTATGTTGATATAATATTCAAAGAACATCCTGGATAGAAAAGGCAGCAAATTTCAACTAATTCCTTCTAAACTATTTGTTTATCGATCCTATTTTATCTTCAATTTTCGATATGACAAAGAAAAAAAATTGAGAAACACAAATGAAATGGATAAGAGCTAAATCCTAAGATAATTTTCACTAACAATAAAATTAATATAATATATGTTTTGTAAAGAGTTAATGTAATATTTTCCATCATTCTGTTATGAGACGCTTCTCCTAGCACTTGTTTTTTTTTCTCGAGAATCGGAAGAGGAAGGGTACCGAGTTTGGATAGCCATCCATTTTTCTTAAAAACAGAAACTATGAAATATACTCCTTGTAGTACTTGTGCTTCACCATTCGTACACAAAATTCATTTCTTCAAGATCCAAAAAATCCATAGTATTTAAGTTTTGACTAGGTCACCTGTATCATTTATTAAGATATTCTTCCACTATATATCATTTTACATTTAATAAAATGTATATAAGTAGCATATCCAAATATTGTGCAGAACCAAAAATAGTAGTAATAGGAAAAAAATGAGTAATAAGGAAAATAACAAGAATATGGCATTCACCAATGGAAAAAAAACAAGAATATGGGATTTGGCAAGATGTGAGCTATAATGAGATGATGAGTTCCAATATATGAACCTGACAACCACCTCGTAATGATTCCATGACCAAGTATTTCAACTGATCTCTACTGATGGTGACATCCTTCAGATATTCTCTAGCCAAAATGATCTGTATCAATAAAGATAATGAGTTTCATGCTTATTATATTATTGAGTGGACCATAATAGAAGTATGATAACATCAGATAAGCACCAGAAGTCAGTGAATCATACTCGCCTTGACACCAACTAGTTGATGTTCAGCTACTAGGAGATAATGACATCAGCTAGTAGTCATTTTTGGATGTCCCAGACAAAAACCATCAGACTCTATAGCCTTCATGTCCTCAATTTTTTCTTTGAAAAACATCCTCAAATTAATTAGCTAAATTTCAGAAACTATCACTTTTTGTTTCTATACACGAGGGCACTAAGTTTATCAAATCTACCGAGTTTAATCATGACAGTGTACAAAAAATTTATTTTTTTAGGATACAATTATGATTCTATACTGAGTTAGCTCTTTTTTTTTTTTTGAGAAGGGAGTTAGCTCTTTTTTGGGTTGTAAAGCCGACAACTCGTATGACTTTTAGAGTTAAACTCGCGAGTTTAGCAACCTTACATGATTACATAGGTTATTGGTAAAATCCAAAAAACTCACCTGGGTTTTTGCATCGTCAGTTGCTTCTTCTACCATTTTGAAAACATCCTTGCTTGAATCTTGAAATCGTGTTGCGATATTGACTGCTGCAACTCGATCATCAAAGCTCATAGGTAGATCTGCACTGAATGAAAAGGGCCTTCTTAAAACATTTAGAGGTGAGTGACCATTCTATATCTATCTTAAAGTAGATTTACATTGGAATAATTGTAGTTATGCATGTCATATATCTCTCGTTAATGATAGCATCTAGTTATGCAGACATGAAAGCAATCAAAGAGTATATGTTAACAATATACTGTTATTGATATATTCATTATATTTAGTACCTGAGATTGATTGCTACCCGATCAAGCAAGTGTTCACGTACAGAACCTTCCTCTGGGTTATAGGTAGCTATGAGAAGTGGTTTACATGGATGACGGAAACTTATTCCTTCTCTTTCAACAGTATTAATACCATCAGTTAAAACATTTAGAAGCAGATTGCTGATGCCCTCATCCAAAAGGTTTATTTCATCAACATAGAGAACACCTCTATGTGCTTCTGCAAGTAGACCTGGTTGAAATACAGTAGTTCCAGATTTTACAGACTCCTCAACATCAACAGATCCGATAAGCCTATCTTCTGTAACACCAAGAGGAATCTGCCACATATTTGGAATAGCAATTTATAACAAAAAAGGAATAGCAAACATTTTTTATTAGAGAAAAAAATAGCAAACTGTAAGAGATGTTGTTAAGCAATGACCTGCACAAATGGTGTCTTAACAATTTCAGTCTTCACATTGCCTGCTTCATCATATTTAACGCGTTCACATAATCCATCTTCCCATCTAAAACAAAGAGCACTTCACAAATTATGACAGAACAAACTTCACTTTTTTTTAGAATGATGGCTGGTCAAAGTTCCAGAAGATTTATTAAAAACATAAAAGGAACATATTAGAAGTAATAGTTCCACTTACTCGAGAGATTTGAGGGAATAAAAAATAAAAACAAATCAAAACAGCTAAAGATCACTGGGAGAATTTTGTCATTATTTTTTTTGAGAGGTCATAATTTGTCATTATTCATTCTAGTTAATCCATGTCACATGCTAGATGTTTCTTGAGAAGGTCACATACTAGATTTTAGAAAGTAGAACATGAAAGCAATGAATTGAATACCCTTTCATAAAAGCAATGACTTCAACACAAAAGCCTGTAGGATCTAATGCAATAAAGTGTAAGGATTCACTAATTATCACATGCAGTGAACCTCGAACTGATTGGTAAACTTGTTTTGAGGTGTTTCCTTTCAAAGGTTTGAACCTTGAGTACTTGTGAAGTGCATGCACATATTTCATTGCTTTTTCTGAAAGGGTATTACTATGGTGCCTCAGGTCAATGATTATGCATCATGTTTCTCTACGAAAAGGAAAAGCAATACTAGTTTCTCTAGTTAATCCACTACATTAATAGATTAAAACCTGTGGATACATTTTTTGATGGAACTGTGAATACAAATGTTTGTAGCAGCTAATGCAACATCTTGCAATGATGGTTAGACTCCTTGTTGTAAATGTTGCTTTACAAATGATTTACCTTAAAGTACTTGTGAAGTGCTGCCACATTTCAACCAGGGTGTTATCCTGATGCCTCAGGTTAATTAGAATGCATCATCATGCTTCACCAGGGAAAGAAATGAAATTCTATTATCTCTATCTTGGGACATTTGCCAATGAATTGACTGAAACTTTATGGATTAAAATTTATGATTAAACAGGATAACATGGAGTGATAGTTAGTAGAAATGCTATCATTACCGCCAAGAATAAGAACTGAAGGAACCATATCACTTCTCAAAGTCTTTTATTTTTATCTCATGAGTTAATTTATCATTGATTATACTAATATAGGATCTCCAGGAGGTACGAATTTACTTGTAGAATCAAGGGAAAAAACATCAAACTTGGACCATGAACGTAATTAAGCAAATCCTGCATTGACTTTGGCCCAACTGGGCCTGGGTATGCACATAATAAGAGCAGAAAACATAACCAATTAACAACTAGCAATCAGTTAATTTAGAAGGAAATAGGAGATGTTCGCACAATAAAAGTTGTGTGCATCTGGTCAAATGAGTCATGACGGGCCATCAATGCACATACTTTGTGGTCATCTAGCATCAGATGGCCTAAATGTGCAAACACAACATGTGTGGCACATTACATTGCCTGACCTCAATTTGAAAGCCGTTATTAAGAAGAAAGTAATTGCAATCTAGTTCTTTCTAGAGAACAGTATAAAGATAACTAGGAAGAAAAACATGAAGATGGAAAAGAAAATTTCTAGATATTTTTCTTGTACACTGAGGAGAATAACAATGATATTGTAACTAATTTTTGCATTAGGTAGACATTTAAGTTGTGGACTTGAGGAATTCTTCTGCAAGTAAATATTCTCGAGGCCAGTAATTGAAGTTCGGGATTCATGTTTCCCCTTCCACTCAAGGAGTAATTTAGTTCATCTTTGGATCCATGTGTATGTAAAGCTAAACTTCATAGTCTACGTATTCCGCAATTTCCCTGGAGACTCTGGGAAGTGAGAAATTTGTGCAAAAAGAGCAAAGATGGGAACTCTCTTAGGCATTGTTATAGTCTAGGTTCAGTGCGTGGAATGCACATTTATCTGAGTAAGCATTGTTATATTTTTCTACTTTTAAATATATCATTAAATTAAATGAATTGAGAAAATGTGTAGCAATAACAACAATGACAGTAATGAAGGCTTTACTCTTCTGGGCAGTTCGGATCAGCATTCGAAATTGACCCAGCAACCACTTCGATTGGTGGGAGCATAGCATGCAATCCACGAGCCATCACCGTTTTCGCTGTGCCGCGCTTGCCCGCAATGGCAATGCCCCCAATCTCCCGATCGATAGCCCCGAGCAGCAGTGCGGTCTTTATCGCATCCTGCTCGTTACGCCGCAAAAAAACCCCAAATTAAAGCCCCACATTTTGTAATTAAACAAAAGTAGGAATAAAGAACGCGACGGACGAACTCAAGGAATTGAAAATGAAGTCGCGTAAGGTCGTCATTACCTGGCCGACCACGGCGGCCATGGGGAAGTACTGCCTCCCGTATTGCGCGGCGTCCGACGCCGGTGCGTCCGCAGCCGACGTGGAGACTGCGCCGTTGCTGGAGTCGACGGCAACGACCTCAGTGGCGGCGGCCGATACGACCAGAGAGCAGCTCCGCCGGGCCCCGCCGCCGTGCGCGCGTGGGCATGCGGAGTTCTTGACGAAGGACGACGAGAAGGACGTGAAAAGAGGTTTGAGAGACGGGAAGGTGACAGCGGCGAGAGAGGACGCAGAGGCCATCGCCACCCGCTTGCTGGCGCGCGGGAGCACGCACTGGAACAAGGACGCAGTAGGAGCAGAGCAAGCAGTTGGAAGCACAGAGGAGGAGGTGATGGTTGTGGGAAGTTTGTTGTTCTCTCTAGAGACACTTTTCCTTATCCCTTTGATGATATCGGCATCCTTGGCCAATGAAACAAAGGAAAGCCAATAGGCGCTACACACGTAGCAATTCTTAAGAAACTGGCAATTTTGGATTAGGCATGGAAAATATATAAATTTTAATTCCGTAAAAAAAATAAACCGTTAAATTTTTTTTACTACAAAGTGTTTGGTAAATTATTTTATAGGTAAGCGGTTAGCGATTGAGTGGTAGACTATTTTTATTAACGTTTAACGGATGAAAAATAAAGATTGAATTTTTATACCCAATTTATCTTTCTTTTTTATTAGAACTTTTATTAGATTCGAGTTATGCATATAATTATAAATATTTATTGATATTTTAAATATTATTGACATTAGTAAATATATTTTTTTTAATTTAAATATTTTATTTATTCATGTACAGTTAGTTAAGAATATTATTCTAAATTAATTATCATAAATCACATAAAAAGTTTTTTGAAAGTACATAATATTATTAAGCTTATTTACGTTATAGTTGTCAATTAATTTCACCATCATATTTATCAAATATTTTTTTATTATCACCTTAACGAACCGCTAAATATTAACCACTAATAATTAACTATTATCTGCTAAATAAATATTGCTCTTAAATCGTTATCCGTTTATTAATCCGCTATTCATGACAAGCACGACATAAGATGTTATACTTATTTTAAAAGCTTTAGCGGCTCGTATTGGATGGTAATATCAAGAATATGACATTCTTTTTTTTATTATTTGTTTATGTATATATCTAGGAATAAATAATTTGTTTTTACTATGTGTTATATTTGGATTCAGGTGAATATAAAATAAAATAACTATAATAATATAAGCATTATTAAAACATTTTTAGTGACATTACTGCACATTCTTTTTAACCGTAATAATTTTATTTTATTTATCAAAATATAATTAACTAAAAATTATGACGATACAACAGGTAGTTATTAAATAACTACATATTGTAAATTATAATTATAAAGTACAGATGATATTCAATATATTTAAAAATAATTAACTTGATAAAAAATCATAATTTGGCAAATCATTTTTCTTGTTATCGTAATTAAACTTTACTTTCTAAATTAATAATCTATCAAGTACCGACCATGCATCACATGAACATTATACTATATTTTATAGTATATAAATACATTTATTTTTTATTTCCATTTAGAGGAAAATAATTAAAATAAATTTTATTTATTTTTTTATAAATCTATATTACCTTCCTTTAACTTTCGATTACTATCGTCATCATCTCCTTATCTTATTATTTCAAGAAAAAAAAAGAATATTTAAGACTCATACATATAGTAAAAATAAATTTATCTTTCTGTTTTCAGTTTTCTTAAAATTTTAGGTACACAAATATTGTTATCATATATAACAAATTTTTACTATAATATCTCTTTTATATTAGAGTGTGAATCTAACAATAAACCAAAATAATTGATCAGAATTTTTGTCTTATTAGCTTTATACATTTTGTTTTGTTTATTTGACTTAAAACTTTTATATTTTATCTTTAATCAAACTCAGGCCCAGTTTGGATCCATAAAAGAATTACGTAAAAAGTTCTGTAATAAGTCAAAACGAAGTTTTTTTAAAAGCTCTGTAAAATTATACAGAGTAGTGTTTGGATATTATTTTGAAAGAATTTATTTTTTATGTTTTGATCTTCATACGTCGTAAAACTATTATGAAGTCTCACCTCTGTTTTTTCATTGTTTTCTCTTTCTAAACCATCCACGCCCTGTTGCTTATTGTATAACACCGAATGATATTAAATTTATCAGGTAGTGAGCTCTTTATAATTTTCGGACTTAATCATTCTTTAGGGTATTCATAATATGTGTACATGTTTTTTCTTTATACTTTTAATTTATAATTTGTTATAATGATTATAATTTTTTTTATAATACTACAAGAAGTAAATTCATTATAATAAATTATAAAGATTTATAAATCAAATATATAAAATATGTTTCTATAAAGATGTAACTTTTTACTCTTTTACATCAATTTTAATATTAGAAAAATAACTTATGGAGCATTTAATTTTTTATCTGAAGCGATGAAAAATTTATGTGACTCACTCCTCTTTGTTCGTTTTGTTTTATATATTGTGCCAAATACAATTGCATTGCATCAACATTCTCTGGTGCTCCTTTTATTGATCTATTGTTCTTCACCTCTTATTATATTTTAACTTATTATAGTGACTCTTATAATGTTATAATACTTTATATTATCTTATGGTATTTTTAAATTATATTGTAAAACTATATACATTTTCTAGTGAAACTTTATTAGTTAATGTAAAGTACCCAGATTAACATAGCCTTATTATAATAATTACAATATTTTCATGTTATGATATTCATATTGTACTACAATAATTTTCAGATAATTGTAATTTATAGTTAGTTTAAATTTTGTAAATATTTTTATGACTTTACTTAGTATTGTAAAAAATTTAAGAGGCGTATCCACACATTCTAGATTTTTTTCATCGTTTATTAATACATAGTAAGACATTTTTCAAGAAATGTCTTACATCGTTTTTAAAAACTTTAAGAATTTTTTCCCGCAGCACCCAAAGAGGGCCTCAATCTCCGCCCATTTGGTCTTTTATCTTAGTATTTTTCATATTTTTCTTTATCTTCTCAAGTTAAAGTTCATTTAATAGTTTAATATTTTTAAGGGAAATTAATTTCCATAACCATAATTAGAACTAAAAGAAACTAACATTCATATGATATTTAAGAGAATAATTATTTGATTTTTTTTATCTTCATAATCTCATCTGTCAAATATTTTATTTTAATTACTTGGGTTAGGAATTTACTAAAATAATTATTATGTCTTTGTTTGATTTTTTTATAATATTTGATTTGTCAAAAAATATATTCTTTACTTTGATGCATAGATTACTCCTATTTTCAAAATTTTGAGGAAGAGCCATGTGGTGTGTATATTATATATATATATATATATATATATATATATAATGATTTTTCATCTAGCTATAATTGCCAATGTAATTTGTTAATAATTTTTATTACTATATATAAAATATATTTAAGAAAATAAATTCCAAAAATAAACTAATAATCTAAGCTAATATTTAAATAAGTATTTGTTGTACTATATAAATAATTATTTAGGAAAATAAATTATAAAAAATCAAATAATCTTGAGTTATTATTATAATAATATTTATGATTACTATATAGAAAAGTGTAGGAAAATAAATTTAAAAACTAACAAATTATATAGGTTTTATTATAATACTTTTTATTACTATATAAAACATATTTAGGAATATAAATCCGAAAAATAATGAATAATCTCTACATATAAGTCTAAATATAAATTAACAATATTTTCAACTAAATTGAGGGTGCACTCGTGGAATTGCAGTCTTTTATATATATAATTACCGGTTTAGGTTTAATGTACCTACAAGATACTTCACACTTTGTAAGGATCCAGAGTATATATCAATCATTTGTTAAAATTAATAAAAAAATATGATTTATTAAATATACAATTAGTTATGCATTAATTATTAATTAAATAATATTATTTTATTTGAACGTTATTAATTACTTAATGAAGTTGTGAATTTATGATTTAAGTTTATAAGTTTCAATTTAGTAATCTAAAATTTTTAACTTAATAATATTTATAAAGGGTATATTTGTAAATTAATGTATATTATTTAATATTTTTTTATAAGTAAACATAGTAATTTTAATTGTTAGTTGAATTACTTATATATAGTAAATAGGATAATACACATTACTAACAATTTAATAAGTGATAATCTTTAATAAATCATAAACGTCTCATTAAACTATCTTTATTTTTAATGAAATATAACTCTATTATTTTTACAATTATTATTTGAATAAAATTAATTTTGAAACTTTTATATGTATCATATCTTTCTTATCATAATAATATTTTAAAAAGATAAAATATTTTTCATGAGTTATTTATTTAAATGATATTTTATTACTTTTTAGATACATTATGTCATAGTTATTGCTTATTTATTATTATTAATACACTATCATAAATAGCATATGATGTCATGAAAGAGTGAATGTTAGGTTTTTTTCATCGAAGACCTTTTTATTATAATGAAGTTAGATTATTCATTCTATTTTAGTTCAATGTTGAACATATGTTGTATTTATATAATTATTAGAAAACCTGTTTTATATTAAAAACTATAAATATAAAATAAATAAGTAATAAAAATTTTACAACATGTGATATGGCATGTTCACCCTCTCCGTATAGACAGATTATTATTATTATTATTATTATTATTATTATTATTATTATTATTATTATTATTATTATTATTATTATTATTATTATT
>LTAE01006666.1:0-26963 GCA_001647135.1 Pontederia paniculata
ATTTTTAACGTGGTAAAACTCTCTTGATCAATGTGAATAAGAGGGAAACATCCATGGATAAAAAATGTCACTACCAAAGAATTTTCACTATCAAGAAGAAGAAAGTACATCATAAAAGTTTAATCCTTATTTATAAGAGTGGCTTCGTCCCTCACACCCCTCATGAGAAATAATGTCGGGCTACGATTCTCTTTTTCTTAAATTTTTTTCTTTCACAATTTTGAGTACATGGTATAATATTTCAAAGCACAACATTAATTCTTCACCTTGACTTGAATTTTACATAACTCTCAAAATAAAAAAACTCATCATATCCTCCTTGTCAAATGATCCCGATGGGCATAACTTCCTCTTTGTGAGATGCCAACCAAGTCCGAGCAGAATTCAAACTTCAAAATAGATAAGCTCTTTATCATCATGTATGCATGATTGTCATGAACGATGATCTTCTAAATTTAAACAACCTTCTTTCGCACTATATCACGCCGGACGTAGAGCCAAAATGGACTGGCAGACTGAGTCGAGCGCAGGTGCCAGATCCTAAAAGTAGAGTCTCGATCAGCCTAGTGCACCAACCACGTGGTACGACGGGCACTCAAAGACCTGGCGAATGATGGCCCCACATGGCTTACGGAATCTGAAATAAGGAAGCAGAGTATACAATTAGAACACTGGAGAAGAACCTTGAGAAATTAACAACCGAAGGCCCAAGGAAAAGAGGGTAGGAGGAGCTTTCATTGAAGTAGAGGCTGAATCGAATGATGACGAGAGAGAGAATGAGACAAAGCCTAAAGGGGAGAGCACTTAGACATTTCACTTTGAGTACGGCATCTCTAACTATTCGGTTAGCGTCTTTCACTTAATGAATCACACATTTTTCAAAGCATTACTCTTCCTGAGTGCAGGTTTGGTGATTCATGCCATGTCGGATGAGCAAGATATGCGGAAGATTCAGAGATCCGCCTTCAAACCCTTTTCCTTAAATCTCAGGCTCGGGGAGAAAGCTGGTTGGGGAACTGCTAAACGACCTAAAAGAGGAGACCTTTGAATGGTCTTGGTCCGTAGGACCGTGAACGGATTCGCCTCTGGCCTCTGGGCACGGCGGAACCGCATGAGTTCACCGGGGTGGAGCACGGTCCGCCAAAATCGACATTAGCTGGTATTTGTTTAGTCATTCAGATAGTGACTAGCGTTTTTTTAGCTATGCAACACACACCTCATGTGGATCTAGCTTTCAACAGCGTAGAACACGTTATGAGAGATGTTGAAGGGGGCTGGTTGCTCTTTCCGGAGCCATCTTTCAACCCCAACAAAACAAGGCGGGAAAAGCAAATGATATATCACATCAATATATTTTGTCCTTTCATTATGCATATGATCTTTTGTAAGATTTATTGCACTTTGACTATCATAGTATATTCTAGTAGATTCCTCATTCATGTTGAGTTCTTCAACTAATCCTTTCAACTAGATGACTTCCGTTACAGCTTCAGTAACAACCATATACTCTGCTTCAGTAGTAGATAAGGCTATTGTGTCCTACAAAATAACTTTCCAACTAACAACACAATCACCAATAGTAAAAATATAACCTGTGAGAGATCTTCTTCTATCCAAATATCTTGCAAAATCTGAATCAACATAACCAATCAGACCAACTGTACTCTTACCAAATTTTAAACATGCTGCCGAAGTGCCTCTTAGATATCGCAAAATCCACTTAACTGCTTGCCACTACATCTTTCTTAGATTAGATATGTATCTACTAACAACACTAACTGCATGAGATATATCTGGGCGAGTACAAACCATTGCATACATTATATTATCAACTGCACTAGAGTAAGAAACTTTTGACATATACCTTATGTCGTCATCTGATTGTGGAGAATATGAAGCTGAGAGTATGAAGTGTGCTGCAATAGGGGTGCTAACTAACTTTGCATCATGCTTCCAAAGCGTTCCAAGATATTTTCAATATATTTTTGCCGAGAGAGAAAAAGTGTTCTTGGGTGTATATCTCTAGAGATCTCCATCCCAAGATTTTCTTAACAGCTCCAAGATCCTTCATATCAAACTCAAAACTTAATTTAGCTTTCAAACTGTTGATTTCAGATATACTCTTAATTACAATTAACATGTCATCAATATAAAGTAACAAATAGATAAAAGATCTGTCAGTAAGCTGATGCAAATAAACACAACTGTCATATTTGCTTCTCATAAAATCAATGCCCAAAATAAATGAGTCAAATTTTTTATACCATTGACGAGGAGATTGTTTGAGTATATACAAGGACTTCTTAAGATGACATACATAACCTCCTTTACGTTCAACATGGAAACCCACCGGTTGTTCCATGTATATATCCTCTTTAAGATCACCATGTAAGAATGTTGTCTTTACATCTAGCTGCTCAAGTTCAAGATATGCATAGCAATAATAGCAAATAAAGTACTAATTGAAGTGTGTTTTACAATTGAAGAAAATACATAATGAAAATTAACTCCCTTCACTTGATTGTAGCCTTTTGCAACCAATCTTGTCTTGTACTTAGTATCTTCATTACTAAGCTCTTCCTTATTCTTAAACACCCAGTTGCAACCAACAATCTTCTTGTTAATTGATGGTTTCACAAGCTCTCAAGTGTCATTCTTTTGTAGAGACTCCATCTCCTCTTGAATAAGTATTAACCATCTAGTGTAATCTAAAGTTTGTATAGATTTTTTATATTGTGGAAGGATAAGAAAATTTAATATTTTCAGCAACACTTAAAGCATAAGCTATCAAGTCTTCAAAACTCAATCTTTGTGGTGCCTTTGTTTTTACTCTCTGTCTATCACGAGCCAACATATATTGTTGCTGATCCTTAGGAGGTACTTGAACTTCAGGAGCAACATCTCTAATTTTAGCATCTTTTTTTTTTATCAGAAGAATTGATAAGTTCCAACTCCACCTTCTCCAAAGCATTTTATTTTCTTGTATCATTAATCACAGATAACTTTTTTTCTCGAGTGAAGCATCACAAATTCGTCAAAAGTAACATATCTACTCAGAATAAATTTCTTAATTTTAGGACACCATAATCTATAACTTCTAACACCAAATTTATAACCAAGAAATATGTACTTTCTAGCTCTATATTCAATTTTTCCATCATTTACATATGCTTATGCAGGAGAATAAAAAACTCTTAAATGTGAGTAATTAGGAGGACTACATGACCATACTTCTTCAAGAATCTTCAAATCCAATTATTGATGGGGGGATCGATTGACTAAATGACATGTCAGGTTGATAGTTTGTGCTCGAAAATCCTTTCCTAATCCTGCATTTGATAACATGCATCGAGCTCTTTTAGGTAAAGATATGTTCATTCTTCCTGCGACATCGTTCTATTGTGGATTCTTTACAACTGTATGGTGTCTTACAATACCTTCTTTCTCACAGAAGTAATTAAATTTGAACCACAAAAATCCAGTCCATTATCTGTTCTCAGTCTCTTAACAACTTTTCCAGTTTATTTTTCTAACAAAGTTCTCCACAACTTAAATATCTCAAATACATCATATTTATGTTTCAGAAAGTAGACCTAAACTTTTTTGGAAAAGTCATCGATAAATGTAAGCAAATATTTATTACCTCCCTTTGAAGGAACTTGACTGAATGGATGTAATGTATGGTTCCCTTCATCCTATGAATTGCCGAATTAAAACCCACTCTCTTTTGCTTCTCAAAAATACAATGCTCACATAAATTTTAACTTTCCAACTTTTGACCCTAGAAGAAGACCTCTGTTGCTTAAAACTTGCATGTACCATAATTTTGTAGAATCTTCTTCTGAAATGGATGATGAAATCACTACTGAACCTATTATAATCGAACCGAGAAGAACATACAAGCTACCAATTTTTGAACCTTTCATCAACACAAGAGCACCCCGAGAAATCTTCATTCCATTGGACTTTATAACAACTTTGCAATAATTTGATTTCAAAACACCAAGAGAAATGAGATTCTTTTCCAGATCATGAACATATTTGAAATTTGTTAAGGGTCAGACAACTTCATCGTACATCTTAATCTGAATAGACCCAATACCAATAGTCTTACAAGCTACATTATTGATCATAAGAACAATTCCACCTTCAATCGACTTAAATGTGGAGAATCAATCCTTATTAGTACACATATTGTACGAGCATTCAGAATCGAGAATCCATTCATTTGAAGATATGGATTTATTAGTCGTCATCACAACCAAAACATCTTTATTTTTGCTCTTGACTACACTAGCATCTACTACATCTTGCTTCTGATTTCTCTTCTTGTTGCTCTCATTTAACTTTTTATTTTTATTTTGCAATTTGTAACACTCTATCTTGATATGGCCCTTCTTCTTACAATAATTATAGACTTTACCTCTATGCTTCAATTTAAATATGGATCTATCTTGATTTGGATTTTTTATTTGATATCTGACTCTTGTGATCAAACCTGAGGCATGCTCATTTGATTTGCTGCTGAATCCGAATTCATTGTCCATTTTTTCTTTACTCAGAAGTCTGCCTTTCACATAATAAAAAACAAGCTTGTTCCTAGCGTAGATCATAATTTCTTTAAAAATTTTATATGAAGATGCCAAAGAGTAGGGGTGAGCATGAATTTGACCCAATCCGATCAACCCAACTCGACTCGATTACTTTTGGCCCGACCCAATTAATTTTGGGTCGGATAACAGGTTGAATGTTTAATTACCCAATAACTCAAAACTCGACCTGAATAATCCAAAATTATAATATTAATATAATAAAAATTATGAATTAATATTAAAATTACTTATATTTTAATAATTTCAAGATTTTTTTGTCATTAGTTTTATTTATTTTTATTTATTCTATTTTATAATATTTTTTATTCATAAGATATATGAAAAATTTGATGTTAAAAAATTTAATGGTTCAACCCGATGACCCAATTCGACCCAACCCAAAATTTTCGGGTTTGGTTGGGTTGGGTCGGGTTTCAATTTTCTTTTGTCTTAACCCAACCCAACCCGATATTATTATTTTTTGGGTCAAGTCAAATTTTACCTCAAACCTGAACCAACTCGATCCATTATCACCCTACCAAAGAGCATAGAAGCAATAACGCCTTATCTTCATCATCAACCTTAGCATCTACATTTTTCAAATCGTTGATAATGGTAACAAACTCGCTAATATTAGATCTGATCGATGTACCTTTTGTCATACGAAAGGTGTACATCGCTGCTTCAACACAAGTCGATTTGCTAGGATTTTTGTCATGTGCAGAGTTTCCAACTTTAACCATAGATATGCTGATGTCTTCTCTGCTAGGACTTCCTGAAAAACATCGTTCATTAGGCATAACTAGATCGTGGACATGACCTTCTCATCAAGTTCCTCCCAGGCGGACGACTCCATAGTATAAGGTTTCTTTCCCGACAATGTCTTCTTCAATCCATTCTAAATCAAGATAACAAGTATCCGAACTTATCATACACTGAAATTTGTGTTGCCGTCAAACTTCTCGATATCAAATTTTGTTGTAGTCATCGTCGAAAAATTGATTGCGAAAAATCTCGTGCTCTGATACCAATTTGTTGAGAATATAGGGCGAGGGATTGACTAAGAATCAAAACAACGAATTAAAACGAGAAAGAAAGATTGACACATATATTTTTAATGTGGTAAAACCCTTTTGATCAATGTGAACAAGAGGAAAACATCCACGGGCAAAGGAGGCTGCCACCAAAGAGTTTTCACTATCAATAAGAAGAAAGTACATCATAAAACCCTAACCCTTATTTATAAGGGTCTATACAGGGTGGCTTCGCCCCTGCACCCCCATGGGAATTAGTGTCGAGCTAGGGGCTTGGGCCTAACGGCCCAAGCCCTCTGTTACCGCCACAAAAACCCTTTTTTTTTAATTTTTTTCTTTCACAATTTTGAGTACAGGGTATAATATTTCAAGGCACAACAACAATATTCATCTCAACAAAAAAAATAATATATAAAGTATTATTGTCAATGAAAAAAACACAATCTGTAAAATGAAAACAAATAAGTAATTACAAGTAAAAAATAGCTATAGAAAGGGTGGACGGTGTAGGACTCCATTATACTTCTAGCTCTTGTCCTACCTCTTGACTCCTCGAGTTTCTATGAGAACACTTCTTGACTCGAGTGACTACTACGTGAGTAGTAGAATCACGTTCTGCTAGACACGTGACAACTTAGACAACAAATTCAATGCCCATCTTACTCAACACCCCTAGTACATGCGATGACCACTATAGAGTGCACTTCTTTAGCATAACCCACTAAATTGCATCAAGACAACAAATAAATTAGCTCAAGCAGACAATACCTAAAAGGAGGATATGGAGAAAACCAGATGAAATTGAGGTTGCATCGTAGCAATACTAGAGAAAGAAATCAAGACCACTGAGCAAAGAGGCATCAAGTCTTACTAATGTTCGAGTAGCATGATAAGTAGAGAGGCACACCATCGACACATCACATTGTCAGGATAGTACACCATTGGGGCATCACACCAAGGCACATGGATTGAAGAAAGGGCAAATTAGGGCACAAAATAATGGGTTGAGAGTTGGAACATGAAAAAAAAGACTTATTTTTTTATTTTTTATTAGAAAAGAATAATGAGGAATTAATGATGAATTCTTTTTTAAATGGTGATGAATTGATGATACTATTTTTTGTGAGCATTAAGTCACATACGGTGATAAGTTTTACATCATTATGAATCCATCACAAATATGAATCGTCCATCAATGATGATAATTTTGTGTTAAAAAATTTCACACAAAAAAATAATTAGTATGTTTGGAAAATAACTTCAATTAAATGTCAAATTTAATAATAGATCCATAATAAGTTGTGATGGACATAATTCATCACAAAATTTCATTATTGTTGACATGTCTACCTTACTCAGACTCCCCTATGTCATATGCCAACCACTAAAAAATTCACTCCTTCGAAGCTCTACTCAAACATATATATACTCATGGCAACACCTTGAGCCTCGTTCCTTCGACAATAACCCACTCCTTTAGTGTTTACCTTACTCAAACACGTAATGTGTTTGCCACGACATTCTAAGCCTCTCACCTTGAGTGTGATCCACTCTTTTAGTGTTCAGTTGAACTGTTACGCACCTTCTTCCTAGTATGATATTCCTCTAACTACAAAAAAAGAATCATCCTAAGCATTGTACTCAATCCCTCACTACTTTGATACTTGCTCCCAAACCTCTTTAGCCTTATAGACACTCTTCTTGTGTCTCGTCTATCTTCTTGGTTACTTGTAGAACAATATCTCTATAACCCTAGTTAATTTAGTTCCAATTGCATACCTTCTTTAATCCTAACTCTTACTTCTTTCATTCACACACATACTCAAAACCAAACATACAATATAATATCCATAATTGATACAATGCAAATTTTTATGTGGTTGGTTGTGAGGCTTACGTCTATGCTCAAACTATCTCCTTTTGATGAATTTCTGAGATCCATTATAACTCGATATCTTTTTCACTATAAGGGAAATGTCTAACCCTGTGCACCCAACACCACATTTAAAAATCCAACCATTTGACTTTTAAGTTTATGTGGTAAACTTTAAATCCAATCTAGTAAGCAAAACTATATTGCCATTTATAAAGCAATGACATGATACAATCAAAACTATTTCACAATATATTTATATGATAATGATTGTACTTAATATAACATCCTTAAAGTTGTTTTTATTTATAAGTGGTGAATAATATGATCATACTATGTGGTACATTATCAACTTTAGAATTTTCATTACTGAAATAATATTAAAGATTGAAGAATTTAATATTGAAAAAGTAATTATAAGATATACTTGTCTAGATTAAAAGAGACCTAATATCAAAAAATAGCCATGTAGAGTTATGCCAAGCCACATACATACATACATACATACATACATACATACATACATACATACATACATTTTTTATAGGAAATTATGATAGCCATGATAATGAACTTAAGTATGTGGTTATGACATGTGAACGTGATTCTTATATTTAGATGACAAGTTAATTATCTTATATACAATATGAAAATGCAAAACCATATTATGAAATCTGCGACATATTAAAGTTGACCTATCAATTCATATTACTATATGAGACGTAAAATATTGTCATGTGCTGCTATTATTTAGTAATAATGATTATGGATGCATTAATGTGAACCTAATGGATCACACAAATAACTTCATTATAATAGACAAAGTAAAATGGATATGCTGACACATATCGTACTCGGGCACCATGCAACATATAATTAGACAAAGATAAAATCATAATAACTTTATGTCATAAGTATGGCATCATATAGAGGTCTAAATGTACATATAAGTGATCCGAGTAAAATTGGTTTGGACCGAACTAGATCACTTTCTAACTAAAACGAGCTAACTTTGTTCATTTTGAAATCAAATATGTACAAAATGTGATTTGTGATACATGTGACAATTTTTTTTTTGCTGCTTAATTGATAGTTTATCAATATATATTGGATTTTATCAATTAGAGTGTACAAGGAATCTAAATCTTATACAAAATCTTGACTAAATAAGTTTTCAATAATTATCTCAACATTAGAAGTGGGTATATGAGGGAGCACAAATTTCTTACGATGTTTTAATTATTATCTCAAAATTTTCTTGCCTCCTCCTCCCTTTTCCTCCATTTCCTTCCCTTCTTGTTGTTCAAGAGATGGAAAACACGCTTGGTGTTGTAAGCTGTTGTATGGATCAATATTGGAGGAGGGGTCATGTTGATCAATATTGGAGGAGCAATTCCTTAGCCCTCTCGTGGGTGGCACACGATAAGAAATGATGTTCTTGGGACAAGAACACCCCACATTTTATTACACATTCTCATAGTTTATTTTAAATCTTTGCAATCAATCATGACCTTGGTAGAACATGATTTTTGCACATATTAATTTTAAATATTTTTTCTAGATCTATATGCATAGATTCTAATATGACATAATCTCGATTATGTTGCTGAACGCATGTTGCTTCTGAACTTGATGATTGAACCCTTGGAGAAGATGAGAAATTTGGTGGAGAGCACAAAATATCAAGAAATGCTTCTCACCCTACAAATCATTGGGCTACAATAGCACCTGGGTAGTTCACAAGAAATATAATGCATACAAAATCTTCTCATATCAAATATAATCATGTTATCAGCAAAGCATAATTAATTATACTAAATTAGAAGTCATTAAGCTCATTAATCACACTTAGAGCTCGACTTATCTCTTCCAACCATGTTGAACCTTAACTATTTCATTTTTCATTTCTTTTCTTTGTGAAAATAATAAAAAAAACTACTTAGTTGTTTTCATTAAAGATGCATCATAGCATCATCCTCTTTATGTTAGCCTTTCAAATGAAGTGCCATAATTAAAATCAAATCATCAAAGTATGCTAGGATAGATCATAACAATCCAAAATAGCACTAAGTAATGCTTATCACTTATATATAAGATTCGGAAGTTGGTTGGTGTAACCTATAGACAGCTCATCCCATAATCTCTAATATTTATTACATATTATTTGTTTATTTATTGTAACAAATAATATTAAGTCATTTAATACTCAATTGCTGATAAATGCTACAATTATTTTCAACTCGAAAATAATCATATTCTCCCTCATCTTTCATTAGTTATGTATCTAAGTTAGAGTTAATCCAAAATAATCATTTCTTCTTAATGTTTAGCAATTCATCGTGCCTCAATTAGTTTTTCTCATTGTAATGCAGATCCTTCCAACTAATTTTAGTCAATCTAATGTGAATCTCATTTTTTTCTCATTAAAAATTTACAAGTAGAATAATTGCTCATTTATTAACTTTAGAAAAAGAATTAGTCAAATTTCATCTCATAATTTTGTTCCTAATTTCTTTGATATCCCTAATATTGTTCACCCACAATTTTTCACTTATACTAAAAGTTGTCATAATATAATTTGTCTTTAGGGTTTCAAATCTCTTGAGGAGACCCTTGTTTAAACAATAATGAGTTGAAATTCATTCAAATAAGATTGTAATACCGATTTCTAAAACTGATACAAATTTAGTTTAATACTTTTGCCTTGAAATTAATTAATCAATGTATGTATTGTAGATTTTGGAAAAAAAATATATGAACCCATAATTTCTTCGTCGTACCAAATACACTAATCTAATTAAGATTTTGATGCTCATAGAGTTTTCTAATATGTAGAAAGTTAATAGCCCCTATATATGTACCTATAAATTAATCAAAGTATTTATATATAGAGAGAGGCGTATTAGCATGCATACACAATTAGGTGAATTCAATGCGATCACAAATACATAGAGACATGTGAGATCCACAAAAAATATTTCATCTAAAATAAAAAAATATGGGTCTTGCATATCTTTAATGCACCTAACTGTGTATGCACGCTAATACTATATATATATATATATATATATATATGAGTTAAGTAGTATGCAATCAAAACATTTGGCTGCACCCTATTAACAACTGATCTTCATCGTCCATCTCATTTTATTTCGGTTAGATGACCAAGATCATTTCACTTAAAAATTTGAGTAATAACAAACTTGTAATAGAATCTATAATATAAAAACTATGATTGAAGTTTATGCTTAATCCTGATGGCGCGTTCATGTAACATAAAAACCTATAATAGGAAACTTGTAGTTGAAAGTTATACTTATGTGTTTTTCTTTGAGTTGCTAGCAAATAAACAGTAAGTTATTCACAAAAAAAATAGTAAGTTATTTGCTTCTCATTGCTTTTAGATCTAAGAGTTTTCCTACTGAAACCTATAATAGAAAACCTGTAATTGAAATTTATGATTATCTGCTTTTTTCTTTGAGTTGCTAGCACATAAATGTTAGATGTTAATTTCTCTGCTTTTCTGTTGTTCTGCTAAAATCTATAATAGAAATTTTGGCTTTGATTTTGTGCATGTTAATTTTTCTCATATTCATGGCATTTGTTATAATAAATCAACAGTAGTATTAGATGTGCGTTATTTGAATCTTTTTCAAACTCTAAAATAGTTGAGGTTCATTTGTTTAAAGTACTAGGCTAAGAAATGATGCAAAAACTGGTTTGCCTCTCCATATTTTCTCCTAATATTAATTTTATATTTTCTCTAGTTTTTCCACTGTTAAAAAAACATGTAATAAAAAATCTATAATAGAAAATCTATATTCAAGTTTATTCGTTTCTGCTAATCCTGACAAGCGTTTATGATATCTTGTAACATGAAAACATGTAATAGGACACATGTAGAAAGTTGTAAATCAACAGTAGTATTAGATGTGCATTATTTGGATCTTTTTCAAACTCTTGAATAGTTGAGGTTCATTTGTTAGATGATGTAAAAATTGGTTTGCCACTCCATGTTTTCTCTTAATCTTCACATATCAAATAGCTAGAGTGTTTTATGTTACATCAATTTATAAATTATTTTCCATGGCATACTTGATTGTTGAAATTTAATGACCCCCACATATGCATAATTAGTTTCTTTTGTAGCATTTTTTGGATTCCACAAAATAATTTAGTGACCCCCACATGTGCATATTAAGTTTCGATTATGTTGCAGCATACTTATATGCCAGGATGTTTGTTCATATTCATTTGAGTATATATTTTAGTCGATTAAACTAATTTATTTGACAATATTAAATAGTATCTTAATGGCTATACCAAAATGCAATTGTCAAGAAGAAGCTGTCATCAAGACATCTTGGACTGAAGCTAATCTAGGCCGAAGGTTTTATGGCTATCAAAATTATCATGTGAGAAATTGCCTTTTTTGTTCTTATAGCATGGTGAATAATTGTTTTTATATCAATTTTTTTACATGGTGTTATTACATCATAATGTACTAATAAGAATTAGTACTATCAATAATTTTTTTTACATGGTGTTATTACAACATTAATGACTACCATAATCTACTAATAATAATTAGTACTCATAGATAACGTTGATTATTGCTAGAGTATAAGATACATCTAGTTTATTGTTATTGATTCATATTGATGAAACATAGGATTGTATCATGCTAGAGTAATGAACTCATTAGCATATTATTATTGTTAACTGATAATAATTTTCATAAATTGTTAAATAAAATTGAGTACATTGTAAGTTATTGATTATGTTAGGATAGTTGACAGCACCTAGTATATTATTGATATTGAAACGCACATTTATTGTTATTATCTTTTGGGACTAATATTAGGTCTATAAAATAAATATGACTGCCACATACGACTAACAGGGATGGATTTTCCTGCATTATGAATCTGTGCAGGTAATCGAGAATAATGGATCGCGGTGGTGCTCCTCTCAATGTAAAGATTGCACATGGTATGTTTATAAAGTTTTATATCTTATTGAGTCATATAGAAATTATATTTTATTATTAATTTTTTTTTATTACAGTTTCATATCATATATTATTTATTGTCGTAGCGTTTCTGGGACTACGTGATCGCATGTCGAATATCGATTTGACTGCGTGTTTAGGTCGAATTTTAGGGCGTTACAGTTTGGTATTAGAGCCAAACAAGAAGGCTCATTGTATCGAGTTATTGAGATTAAATCTAATATTGAGACTTGATTTGTTAATGATTAAGTTCTTAAAATATAAGTTACTAACTTTCTAAAAGTGAAAACTAAGGATAAAGTTTGTTATATCGAGTCTTCATGTCGTGTCTTATTGTTAGGAAACTTAATTGATATTTTATTGTTATAAAGTCTAAAGTTATATGTATATATATGTGTATGTTGATTTCAACATTTATAGTAAAAGATTTATTGTGTAAACATTATGTTAATGCCAAAAGGTTAAGGCTCTTTAGTCACTTGTAGTTTAATGTAAGACTTCTTTTATTGAGTTATAGAGACATGACTTAAGGTTTAAAGGTTATAAATTGTGATTGTATAGGTTCCTAATTATTGAAACTTCCAAAGTCCATGTGCAATCATCATGAGCATCCACCGAAGATTCTTAATGCAATATGATAAGTCATTATGTGTATATTGAATTGTTAATCATGTAATACATGATTAAATATAGCTATTGATAAATGATGGGTAGATAAAAACATTATTATGATGTGATGCGATTGAGATTCCTTTCTCAAAAATATTTCGAGATTTTGGAGACTATTGAAAAGGTTACAAGACCTTATTAATTTTATATGTTCATAAAGGAAAATCCACATAAATTCATGGAAAATAGAGACTCTAATAAGACTAAATGTATGGCTATATATCAAACTCAAAGAAAAAGAACAATACTTTTTGATCAATATTGAATCATTTGAGATGAATTTTTAAAGGCGACCTAGGAGTATTGATTTACGCAACACGTTAAAGAGCAAAAGCAAATTGAAATTTGCAAAGCTCAAATAAAGAAAATTGTCATTGAACAGATACATAAATAAGTAATTGTTCCTACAGAATAATAACCTTCAGTAAAATATAGAAAAGGGCAAGACAAATGAATCCATTGAAGAACTCACCTGACGATTGAATATAAAGTTCATAAGTGATTTATTGTCATCATAGAAGAGACTATAAAATGAACTTCATTGTTGAGGGAAAAAAATAGAAATGATGCAATGAGGGCCAAAAGACATATCTCAACGAAAGTGATTATGGTAAACTATTAGTTTACTAAACCCTATATTAATATATCATAAGACTTTGATGTCATTCATTGTTAATCTTCGATGTTAAGCTTAATGATTAAATTATCAATGAAAAATAATATCGATGGGTAATGTATCGACAAAGAGATACATACTAATGTGTCAATTATTGGTTCATAGTACTCTTGATGTTAGAAGACTACTTATATCGGGTATTGATTGGCTCTTACCATACGCATACTACTAAAAATAATATTATTGTAATTACGACCGAAGACTCACGTGATACTCAAGATGTGATCCCAACACATATTGATATTGGAAAATGTGATCACGAACGATAGTCAATCAATGATATCAAATGGATTGATAAATTAGAAATTTTCTTGATGTGTTCCTTGATAAAGTTCAAGGAGTACCATTGAAAATAAAGATTGAATTTAGCATTTAGCTTATGCCAAATATTGCAGCAACTATGAAGTTGTTGTAAGGATCGTATAAATTAAGATATATAAGTTAAAGACCTAATTGTAAGAAATGATTGGTAAAAGACTTTATCTGATCGCATGTGTCCTTAAGCGGTACACGAGTCCAAAATGTTAGAAAGAAGATGAATCACTTGGAGTATTCATTGATTATACAATGTGAAACAAAGTGATCATCAATAAGAGAAAAAAAAATATATTATTTCCATATATTACTGACCTATTCGATCAATTCTTATCAATACTGGTATTTTAAGATGATCGACGATGCTAAAGAGAAAAAAATAGAGAAATTCAAATAGGATTAAGGTTGTAAAGTTAGCAAAAAATATTGAAGATAAGATTTAATATTATTACCATGTAATAGTTAATACACCATTTATTGTAATAATAGTTATACGAGATTGAAAGAGTATTGATGCAACACGAAAGAATGGTTGCACATACTTTAAAGCAATTAACAAAGCAAAATAATTTGTTTCATGACTTGAAGTTAATCACTATGTTCACATTGAAGATTTCACGACATTACCTAATTAAAAATAATAATAATAATAATTTGAAGTTCCTATTAAAAAAATAATCAAAAGTATGACTTCTATCGATGAAATTGAACAACAGCAAATATGAGTTTGTCATTAGGTATCATATAAGAAGAATAAACCTAGTGGCAATTGCATGAAGTAAAACATGAGAAGGATTAAAAGCATGATAGGATTTTATGGAAGAACATTGCACAATAGAGCCTAAATCCAAATGAAACAGAAGGGCACTAGTGATTATATTCAATTGAATATCATAAATAGAATTATTCGCACTTAAGGACAAGATCAAAAGTGTAAATACATGATTTTCGTATCTCATAAGAGAAATATGGTGTTTCATTTTAGAAGTGAGATAAGTATCAGAGATCACTTGCATCTTAAAATGATAAGATCATTACACACACAACAAAAGTTATTATTAAAATATTTAAATAATGCTTAAGTAAAGCATGCATGGAACCTATATATATAGATCTCCTATATATTAGAAGTAGTGTAGACTTCAAGAAAGTTCTTGGACCTAGTATTATCTAGAAGACTCAAATGAAGACTTTAAAAGAAGGGTCACGTGGACCAAAGAAGATGAAAACAAATATCTGAAATCAAAGATCACAATTTATGGATAATCTCACCGACACAAGAGTCATGAGATTTAACATGAAAAAAATATTGAAATATCAAATATCATAAGAATCAATAGAACAAAAGAATGTAATGATTATATAGACATTTAAAGAATGATAACAAGCAATAGTGAACTATAGTCCTCCTCAACATGATGGTGTCACGTACGATCTCGTGACTATTAATAGATATTAGCACAATGTCCAAAGGAGATACACATATTTAGTGCTGAAAAATACAAATGATTCTAATTATCAGAATAGTGTCATGGAAACATAATAATATTTATTGATCGAGAAAATTTGAGGATGAATTTTTATTTAAGGGGGGTAGAATGTAATATCTAGTAAAAAAAGAGAAAAAAAAATTTACCCACCGCCTCATAACATCTGTTGTGAGGCAGGGCGGCTTTGCTGCCCCTCACCCTCCCCTCTTCCAATGAGAGAAGGGGAGGTGTGTTATAAAAGGAACACACCTCCCATTCTCTTGAAGGTGATCAAGCGGAAGGGAGAGGAAAGTAATGAGAGGGAATAAAGAGAAAAGGAAAACGAAAAGGAAAACGAAAAGGAAAGAAAAGAAAGAAAGCAACGTTACCATCTAAATCGGAAAAGAAGACTGTAGAAGAACGATGGACATAATTAACGAAGGTTTGTGGTAGGAATCCTTATTTATGACTTCTCGAATTAACTAATATTATTAATTTAAATTTTGTATTAATATTGATTTATTATATTGATTAATAATGAAATAGATATAGCACTACGGATCACATGTACCGCACTTAAGAACAATCATACCTTTTAATAATTAATGAAAGAATTATATATCATTCATATTTAATTGTTAATAATTATTGAATCATCATTGTTAAATTGATAATTGTTAATAATCATGTATTGGTTTTGATGATGATTAATTGATTATCGTTAAATGACAAATAGTTATGGCTAATTGTCTTAATGATACTGATAATATAATTTACATATTGTTTATGATTAAATATTATTTATCGAATATTATCATGATTGTATTGATAATTGTAATGTTCTTCTAGTATTGATTGTAGAATTGTTTGAATCACACATAGAAGCGTTACTGCGTATACAGTCGTAATTAGGTTTTAAAATTGACAACAATTGATTGTGATTGTAATTGACTTATTGAAGATTGGTATCTCGATGGATTGTATTGTGAGGTGCAGATCTCATCCTTGGATATTCCTAAATCATTAATCACATTATGGGGTGTCGATCTCATCCCGAGATATTATCAAATTATTGATTTATGACTCAGACGTGGGGTATTATGGGTACTATGTGTTACCCAGGCTTGGCCAGCCTTATTGACATCGAGATGACCATTATCTTCAATACATTGATAAATGAACAAACATTGATTGATTGAATTTTTGAATATTGATAAATATCATATGACATATCGAGATGGATTATTGAGGACGAATATATGTGGACGGCTTTGGGAAGTCATAGGAGGGAATCCAAAATGTCATATGAAAAGAAAATAAAGTAAAAGATAAACTTCATTTATTATTGATTGATTATGAGCTATTGATTATTGATATTGATACATTGTGTACCTATGGGTACTTATTAATACTCATAATATTATTGATAATTATAAAGATCGAACATTGATTAAGAAACTAAAGAAAAAGATAAACTTTATGCATTGTTGATTGGTTATGAGCTATTGATTATTGATATTGACATATTGTGTGCCTATGAGTACTTATTGATGCTCATAACAATATTGATGATTGCAAAGATTAAACATTGATTATTGTTAACATTAAATGGTAATATAAATTACTACCATAATGTACCAATAAGAATTAGTACTCCTAGATGACGTTGATTATTGCTATAGTATAAGATACATCTAGTTTATTGATATTGATTCATATTGATGAAACACGAGATTGTATCATGCTAGAGTAATGAACACATTAGCATATTGTTATTGTTAAATGATAATAATTTCCATAAATTGTTAAATAAAATTGAGTACGTTGTAAGTTATTGATTATGCTAGGATAATTGACACACCTAATATATTATTGATATTGAAATGTACATTTATTGATATTATCTTTTGGGACTAATGTTAGGTCTCTAAAATAAATATGACTGCCACATACGACTAACTGGGATGAATTTCCCCTGCATTCTGGATATATGCAAGTAATCGAGAATAATGAATTGCAGTGATGCTCCTCTCGATGAAAAGATTGCACATGGTATGTTTATAAAGTTTTATATCTTATTGAGTCATATAAAAATTATATTTTATTATTAACAATTTTTTTATTGATTATAGTTTCATATCGTATATTGTTTATTGTCATAGCGTTCCCAGGACCACTTGACTACGTGTCGAATATCGATTCGACCGTGTGTTTAGATCGAATTTTGGGGCATTATAGTTGTTGCCATTGCAGAAAAAGGATTACTAGAGAAACTAAACATAGGAACACTAAGAAAGTACAACATTCATCTACTGATGCATTTAAATGTATCTTTTCCTTTACATCAATTTGAATGCATATATCTTGTAGTTTGACATATATCTTGAAATAAAAGAATCAAATAAAGTACCTTCAAAGTTCATCTTTTCTTCAAGATCCATAATAAATTAATTTATTCAATAGCTTGAAAATGACTCAAATATTTCTTAGTCAGTCTCGTAATCAGTGGTATCGTTGTCGTTTATAAATTGTTCATCTTCAACTTCAATAGGACATATTTCATTAATATTAACTTATACTGTAGGACTATTTTTGTCAAACAATGTTGCTAGTTCATCGTCGTGGACTACATTTATTACTCTCATGATTTTGTCAACTTGATAATAATTGACATAAAACATTTCATCAAATAAAGTACCTTCAACGTTCATCTTTTCCTCAAATAATAACTTATTCTTTATTTTGCACGTTGTCCACCATTCATCAGTACTCCTTTAGCTGAAGGATATTTCACATAATAAACTTGTTGTTCTTGCTCAGCTAGAACGAATGGTTCATTGGAATTAAATCTTTATCTACGTTTCACATCTACCAATCCCTAAGTGTCATCAATCTTAACATCATTTTGTGGATTAAACCAACGACAAAACAATATGAAGACATTCATGTCTCCAAGGTATGATAATTTCCTCGATGACACCATAATAATCCAACTCATTTTTGTCGTATAAACAACCTCAAGAATAAATGCCACTATTTAATGTAGATTTGTTTCTTTCATATTCTTCAGTATAAAATCTATAACCATTGACAACGATACCGCTATAAGTTGTCAGTTTTTTCGTTGGTTCATAACTCAAATTTCTAATGTTTCTATTTGTCACTTTGTCGTCAAGCACATGCTTCATAAACCAACTCGAAAATTATTCATCTCAGAGTTGCAAAAATTGATCATCAGTAATATTATAACTCATTATCTTTGAAAATATTCAAATTCTCTATGCAAAATAAAATGAAATATATGAATTATGATATTTATAACCTAATATAAACTAATCTTCAGTAAATATTCTTACTTTAGATAAGGCTCCACTTCTTAAGTGTTGACGAGGACATAACTTTCTACAGTCAATAAATCATTATCGTTTAACATAAATTTATGTGTTCTTCCAATCAGATGTGCTGAAAACTTAAAAATGGATAAGCCCTCTTTATTAGATTTTTCTCAATCGTCATCACTTTGTGGGACTTGAGTTTGTCTTGTTTGAATTTTAAGTTCAAAGTACAATAATGTGAAATTTGGAACTTCATATAAGTATGCTTCACATATAGATCCTTCAATTTTTGTCTTCCTCTTTAGGTACAACATACACCTCTCAAATGGATACATCCATCAAAATTGTACTAGCCCTGCTACTTTTGCATCATAGACGCAGTGAACGATCAAATGCTCCATGATATCAAAGAATGGTGGTGAAAATATTTTTTTTTGCTTTGCATAAGATAATTATAACTGATAATCCCAAATATATCATATCATCTCTTCATATGCTGCAGGCGCACAATTATTAAAGAATACACAGTTAGTGTCTACTATATAGGTTTAGGCAAAAATTCTCAAAAGGTGATTCAAATTAATCTTTGCATAAATATGTGACAACCATGTGTCTTCATCTCGAATATGTTACCCTCTTCAAGATTAACGCAACGAGATATATTAGACGTGTATCTGCTCGGAAATCTCAATTGTTTTATTCACTCAAACACAAACTTACATTGTTAACTACTTAATGCATAAATAGCTTTTGATTTTTTTATGCATTTTCCATTTTGATGAACCAACTCAAGTTCTGGATTTTTGCATATGAGCTTCAAATCCTTTTTAGAATTCATATTATCTTTGATTTTTCCTTTGATGTCAATCATCGTGTTGAATATGTTATCAAATATATTCTTTTCCACATGCATAACATCTAAATTATACCACACTAGATTTGAGGATCTAAATGACAAATCCCAAAATATACTTCTCTTTTTTTAATTATGACCAATGCTAAATCTAGGTGGTCTAATTATGGGTGTCTTCAACCCAAAAGTTATAAAACCAATCGCATTAACTTACGATAATGATTCAAGATTACTCATTCTGATTATTGGTCTTTTTTCTATATTGCCTTACGAAATGAATTTCTATCACACATATGGAGTGCTTGATCTACAAAACCATTCAGTGTCAATCAAACCAACACACTTTTCTACCATGTTTAAAGTAAAACGAGTGTGTGTTTTTCCTACAAAGTAGACATGCAAGTTTTTTTTAGTGCTCCATCCACTTAACATTCGATATGCAGGAAAGACATTAATCATCCATAATAGTGCCGCTTTCATTACAAAGTTTTGCTTCTTTGAACTGTCATATGTCAAAACTCCATCCTCCCATAATATTTTCAATTCATCAACAAGAGACCTGAGATACATTTATACTTTTGTTCAGCGACTTTGGACTAGGAATCATGCAAGTGAGAACATGTGCTCCCAACTCATGCACATACTTGGTGGAAGGTTATCAGGAGTAATATACAAGCCAACATGTATATGATATCGTTGAATTTCCAAATGGATTAAAACTATCAGTGGAAAGACCTATTCTTATATTGTGAATCTTTGCAGCAAAATAAGGATGATATGTGTCAAAATATTTCCACGCTTCTGCATCTGAAGGGCGTATTATAATTGAGGGATCATTTTACACCCCCTCTGCATGTCATCGCATGAATTGTACAATATTCTTGGATAAAAATAAGTGTTGCAATATTGGAATGATAAAAAAATATCAGAATACTGAAACATAATATCCCCCTTATTACTATTAGAGTTTGACTTTGGTTTGAATCGAGACTCACCATATACATAATAATTTACTATCACTACGCTCCTTATAATACAACATGCAATGATTGCGACAAGCATCAATCTTCGGTTACTCTAATACAAGTTCACTTATCATTCTCTTGCATTTTTAATAATTTTCAAGAAGTTTTTCAGAGGTAGACAACATATTCTTGATAATAAAAATCATTCTGCCAAAACGCTTCTCACTCATATTATATTCAGACTTCAAATTCATCAATTGTGAAACAAAAAATAATACATTTTGTTGCTCGTAACCATTACAAGGATGTTGTTATATATTTTTAAATGATTACAAAGTTTTGAAGCTGAAGGATTATGAGTTTTTTTTCTCTTTGTTCATGATCTCAATAAAATGTAGCACAAACTTCTGGATCTTGCACCATATCAATGTATGAATTTGTCGAAGAATTCACACAATTGACTTGATTACTTGAATTAACTTTCATCTTTCCAATATTCTTCACCATGCAATGTACAATTCAAGTAATCCACCCAAAAACCCTTTCGATATAAATTCATCTCGACATAATATCTTAGTTTCAGTTTCATATTCTTAAAATTCGCACATGGACAATGAACGCAACCAAAAAAATTAGTTGCACCTCGTTCTTTATATGCAAATATTAAGAATTCATCAACTTCATCCTTAAAATTTTCATAAATATAATCATTATCATTTTTCACTGAAAAATTCAACTTCGATCAGGTCTCATTATACAATATAAATATGAAAGAAATATAACTAAATATGAACTAAACATAATTAAATATGAATTGAATATAATAAAATATGATTAAAAATGAATGAAACATGTGTGAGGAGGGCGTCGACCTCCTCATTGTGAGGAGGGTCGTCGGCACCCTCCTCCTAGTGTGAGGAGCGCGCCAACCCTCCTCACAGGTTGTGAGGATGGCGCTGGCCTTCCTCACAGGTTGTGAGGAGGCACTATGAGGAAGGTTGCTGCCCTCCTCACACCTGTGCGGAGGTCCGCCGACATCGAAGAGGAGGTCGAGGGAGGTGAGGGCCATACCTTCGACGAACGAGCGACAAATGGCAGTGACCCGGCTTGGACGGTGATGGACGGCTTGGACGGTGGCAGCAGCACAAAAGCAAAAAAAGGAAGAGGGGGAAATTTAGGGCACGAAAATTAGTGACAGAGAAAAACTGTCATTAATTTATCGCTAGTAACGAAGTTTTTTTTTAAATAACGACTACTTTGTTCTATCTTTAAACCATTGCAAAATCCATCATTATTAATGATAAGATGTTTTCGTCGTTATTTCCTTTGCTATTCCGTCGTAAATATTTTCTAAAAAAAATAAATTTGTTCATTTTTGTTTGTCGTTAGCGATAGAAAATTTCTATCGCTACCTTCTGTCGATAAAAACTCATTATTCTTGCTATCGACGCCCTCCTCATAGTGAGGAGGCGCCGACGCCAGAGAGGAGGTTGAGGGAGGTGAGGGTGCCATACTATGATGAATGGACGAGAAACGACGACGACAACACAAAAACAAAAAAAAGGAAGAGGGGAAATTTAGGGATCAGGAATTAGCGATAGAAAAAAACCATTGCTAATCTATCGCTAGTTACAAAGTTTTTTTTTAGAAAAATAAGGACTACTTCAAATCTATCTTTAAACCGTCGCAAAATTCATTGTTATTAATTAACGACAAACTATTTTCTTCATTATTGCCGTCGCTAATCCATCATGACTATTTTCTAAAAACAATTAATTCGTTCATTTTTATGTGTTGTTACTCCACTAAATTGTTGCTATCAGTGACGATTTACCGATAGAAATTTATGTCGCTAACCTTCTGTTGGAAACTCATTATTCTTGTAGTGATTCTATATTTGAAGTGCCTAAAATCTTATAGTTTAAAACTAAATAATATTAAAATATTTGGAAGGTTATTATGGTCTCAGAGCTATTCTTCGTAGACTTCTATGTCATGGTAAAATTTGATCACTCAACCAGAATGTTGAGTCTCCGATTACGAGAAAGGTGCATGAGGTACACCTTGAGTTAGTTCCATATGACTCCGATTAGGGGAAAGGTGCATGAGGTACACCTTAAGTTAGTTCCATATGAGAAATATCTGAAAGAATGTTTAGTATACATGATAATATGATATTCGTTAAGCATGACACACTTTAAGAAAACTTTAGGGTGAGGTCTAATGCTCCAACAACAAGGAATCTGATGCTTACGAAGGTCAAACTAATGTAAATCAATTTTAATTAGCAACATACTAGAAGAATGTGCACCCTATGATTTGTTGTATTTTTTTCGATCAAAACTCATGTCCATGGCTATTAACATTTGAGTAAGTCAGTATTCGGACGAGAGTGCCGAAGGTAAGTCTAATGTTGTATTTGATTGACAAAGCTTGACAATCTTATTTATTTTTAGAGGAAACGAAACTAAAGGAAATGTTAAAGATTGACTAAAATTTCTATTGGCATTATCACTACAAGATTTGGAATGTAGTTGTAATTTTATTTGATTTCTTGTTATTAGGATTTAATACACGTACGTTATATGGAATTTCAAATCTGTACCTAGCCGTTGTAGGGTTTTAATCTTTTAGAGCCTATAAATAATGGTAACCACATTTGTATCGACTTCTGTCGCTCATCCGATCAATGAACATAAATGATGATGCAGCCATATAGGTGATCCAAGTTGACGGGATATGAGCTAGAAAATTTGGACTATTTCGAATTAGTTGCAATTACCTTCACATTTAAATAAAATTACATTGATGCTTGAAATAATGTAATCAAATTAGAAATGAATTAAATAATTTTATATATTATTTTATGTGTGATTTTTCCCGAGTTATATTCATAACACGAAGGTGTTTGGTTTGAGAATATTGAATTCTTGTTTATTCTAGAATTAAAATACTCTTTATTCTATATTTGAAGTGGATCAAATCTTATGGGTTGAAACTAAATAATACTAAAATAATATTATTTATATTTTTATAATAGTATTAATTTATTCATTTTTACTTAATTACTAAATATGGTTTTTACAGTTAGCAATTGTTTGATTCAATTATTAACTATAATTATAATATTTGTTTACAACATCACGTGCTTAATTAAAATAATTAATTATAAATAATTAAGGTAAAAAGGAGTGCGTACTCCTGTTTTACTTCAATGCACATTAACACATCTAGAATACTATTGATGAAGTGTAAATACATGTTTTCTTGTGCAGTGTACTTCTTGTATTCACTAAATAATAATTTTATAAAACAATACTGATTAAAAAAAGGAAACTGAAGTATGGATGAAAAACAGTAATGAAATGATGGCATTCTTGATAAATAAAATATGTTTGAAAAATTTTCAAGGTTAAAAAATAGTTTTTCAAAATTTCAGGCAATTATAGAAAAATATGTTCAATCATACCCTAGTTAATGTTTGTTTATTAGTAGGCTCCTAATAATTTCGTTTTCCTTTTAGAGATATATATAAATAATATAAGGACAATTAGACTTTGTTTGGAAACTAACCAATAGAAGGGTGGTAGGAGATGGTGGAGTATAGGGTGGGGTAGTGAAATGTGATGAAGGCTCTGATTGGCATATACTAGCGGTTAATAGCGAATAACGATTAGCGACTAGAGATTAGCGATTAGCGGTAGCGAGTTAATTGTTAAAATTAATAAAAGTGTTTGGCAAATATAGCGTTTGAATCAATCAAAAAATGTAAAATGACTAAAAATGATACAAACAATTATTTAAATAATTTGCATTAATATATGCACCATAAATTTAATAACATATTTTTATTTTAACTATTTTAATACTAATAAATAATAATAAAATAAATACTTGACCAAATGATTTATAAATTAATAAAATAATAATAAATNTATTATTATATATTTATTTAATTTATTATAATATTTATATATTTGTTATTATTTATATCTCTTTATATTTTTTTCTTATCTTTATTATTATTTTCCTCTCAATGTATTTTGTTTCTTTCACAATATTTTTATCTTTTTATTTTTTTGAAATAAAGATAAAAAAGATCGAAGACGATAGATAAATATAAAAAGAGTGAAATTTTGAATATTGTCATTACATAAATAAAAAATATTATTCAAATGACAATACTTTAAGATGCTAAAGTAAAAATGATCATAAAAATAATTATTTATCTCAAATTCAATAAAAGATAACTAATTTGAAAAAAAAATATTATGATGAAATTTAATAGATTTAAAATATTATGACAAAAAAATAGTCCAAGAAAAAATAAATATGAATAAATAAAAGTTAAACAAATATAAGTATTAAATAATTATAAAATAAGATAAAAAAAGTTAAATCAATAAATGAACTCAAGTCAAATATTTTTCCAACATTAATTAAAATAATATAAGGAAGAATATCATTTTAAATAAATTATGATATAATTTTAAAAAATTATTTAATGGGATAATTTTGTCTAAAAAGTTTTATTCTTTTTAATTTCATCAATTTGATGGAATGAAATATTTGTGATTTGAAAATGTAATTCACCCCTTCAAATTTTATATGACTTTTATAATATTTTTATTCAAATATAGTTAAACTAATATCACTCATCCATTTTTTAACGATATTTTTATTAATATTTCAATCTAAATAAGACGTTAGTGATTGCACGGAGGCAGTTGACTGCTAATTTGGAAGTTGGCTTGCAATCATTTAATAGAATGCATATGAATCCTTTCACTTTCTACGTGTGTTTGTTAGCTTGTGGACGTATTTAATGACGCTACCTTCAGGAACACTAAATTATTAAAGCCCTCCTCCTCCATCATTTATATTTCTGGTAATATGTCACTGTCCAATCCATCCAAATAATTGCATCTTAAGGACAGAACACATGAATTCCCAAATTTATTATTCATTGTGCCAACAAAAATCCAATTGGACACTACAGATAATATTTCTTTATAAGCTAGGACAAAAGGCATATAAAATGAGAAAACACTAAGAAAAATAATATTATAATGGAAATAATGGACCTGCTGAGCGGTAAAATTCAGTAGGGATACGGAGCGTCTTTTAGCCGTGCGATCCAAATTCAACGAGGGATTTATTTTTAGAATAAGTGGAAGATCACGGCCGTTCATTTTACTTGGACGATCCAGATTCTTTCACCAAATTTGGGGATCCCGCCTTCGTCATATGTGGCTGCTCAGAACCTCGCGGCTCCTATCCTCCAACCTCCGAGCGCGAGCACGAGTTCCTGTTCGCCCTCGCCTTCGTCCTCTTCTCCGAGTGGTGAGCAGCACAAGTTCCCGTCCCCCCTCGCCTTCGTCCTCTTCTTCGAGCGTGAGCAGCAGAGAACCAACGCGAGCAGCACAAGATCCCGTCTGCCCTCGCCTTCGTCCTCTTCTCCGAGCATGAGCAGCAGAGAACAAACGCGAGCAGCACAAGATCTCATCCGCCCTCGCCTTCGTCCTATTCTCCGAGCGCGAGCAGCAGAGAACCTCTGCCTCTGTGTCGTCGGCCAAGACCCATCTCTACAACCTTGAAAGATATCTCGAGAAGCAGGCGTCTACGATGCTTCCTCCCCCGCCGCTGCCGCATCCGTCGCCCGAGCATGGTAAAGACCCAGACGTGGACAACGATGATGACCTCCGACGACCTCGGCGGAGGCTTCCTCCACATGTTCAGACGCCGGTCAGCCAGGCAGTTCGCACTGGTTCTCGACCCCCATGGCGGCAGGGATCTGGAGATGTCCCCTCGCACAAAGATTGTTCATATTCAATTGGCGCACAAAGAGGAGGATTCACAGATGCACAAGGAGAAAATGAGCAAGATACTTATGTTTTCTGCTCAAATGAAAACAGAAAATTACTTCTGTAACTGAGAATTTGAACACCTAAAATTTAATATGCAAACATATGCTATTTTTTTCTGAGAGAAAAAAAAAGTATATGAGAACATTCTCTGTTTTTCCTAGCATAGCTATATTTTGCATAACATTGCAATGTTCTAGGCATTCCTGGATTTTCTGTTACATAAAAATTTCAACAAATCAATAAGAGTTCCGAGTTAGATCTTGTGACTGCCATAGAGATATGAATTATCACTTTGTAGAGTAGT
>LTAE01006667.1:7687-19605 GCA_001647135.1 Pontederia paniculata
AAGAGAGAGAGAGAGAGAGAGAGAGTGCTCAATTCCACTTAGCATTTAATTTGGTCAAAAGAAAAATAGAATTATGGTTCAAACATGTACATCTTTAACAGGTAAATACAAAATATTTAAATTCAACTTTTGTGGCCACTTTTATTATTATCTCTTCTTTATTAAATTAAGTAGAGAGAGAGAGAGAGAGAGAGAGTGCTCAATTCCACTTAGCATTTAATTTGGTCAAAAGAAAAATAGAATTATGGTTCAAACATGTACATCTTTAACAGGTAAATACAAAATATTTAAATTCAACTTTTGTGGCCACTTTTATTATTATCTCTTCTTTATTAAATTAAGTTCATAAGATTCCAATTTTTATATGCATCTTTATTTTCTTTATGCAAAAAAAAAAAAAAATTGGCCAGAAAAGACCAAACAGTAATAAAGAGTTAGTTCACAACAAAGCCTTAACAAACCCCCTCCTCCTCCTCCTCCTCCTCCTCCTCCCACAGCCACTTCCATGTCTCATCCTCTTCTCTCCATTTGTGTATATATACATATATAATCCTACTAACTCTTCTTCCTCCTGCAAACCCAAATAGTAAAAGGACAGCAATCACAAATCACACATGAAAGCTCCACCTCCACCTCCTCCTCTCCCACTGTCCCCTTCCACTTCCACCACCACCACCACCACCACCTCCTCTTCCAACTCCTCCTCCACTTCATCCTGCAATGTGCTCCATGTGAAGAAGCAGACCAAGAAGAGGACCTCCAGGAAGGCTGCTGCCACCAACACAGACAGAGCTCATTCCAGCAATGGCAATGGGAAGAGGAGCTCTGTGTACAGGGGAGTCACAAGGTAAGCACAAATCCAATCCAGCAAAACCAGAAACAGATTTGTTTTTCTTTACTGTTCAAGTGCTCACTTTGTGTGAGGTTTAGTGTTTGTTGTTGCTCCAACTCATCTGGGATGCATGACTGCCTGTGTGTTACCAGGCACAGATGGACAGGGAGGTATGAAGCTCATCTCTGGGATAAGAACTGCTGGAACACCATTCAGAACAAGAAAGGAAGACAAGGTTTGTGCTGTGCTGCTGTGTGTGTGTGTGTTTTGTTTGTGTGATGGAGCCAAGCACTGATCTTGGGATTGGATATCAGAAACAGCCAGTTGATGCTTTACAATTTTATTTTATATATATTTTAAGTCTGATGCTGTTTTTTTTTTTCAAATAAAAAAATATACTTCTAATCTTATCTGACATTCTGCATTTTCTTTTACCTTCCCCCCCTGGATCCTGTCTTGTGATCTGCATGTGGATCCTCCTTCAATATTCATGACCCTCTGGCCAGTCTATTTGGGTAAGTCACACAGCTCAGCCCTCCCTCCAGATCTTGCCAGTTTTCTCTTCATTTTTTCCATTGAGATTCCTTTAATTTCCTGCACTTGACTTTTCAATTTTTTTAATATACCATGCCATAAATAAATTAGTGGGTCCATGAATTGTACAACAGGTGCCTATGATGATGAAGAGGCTGCAGCCAGGACCTATGATCTTGCTGCCCTCAAATATTGGGGTACAGAGACAGTTCTGAATTTTCCTGTAAGCTCATTCTCCTCCACAAATTGAATTGATAATTTCTCATATGAACTGTATCATCACAATCTTCACCATTGCAAGGAAATTATGATAAGTTTGAGACCTAAAAGAATACTTTTTTTTATCACAATGCAGCTTGACAATTATGCCAAAGAGTACGAGGAGATGCAGAGCATGACAAAGGAGGAGTATCTGGCTTCCCTCAGGCGCCGGAGCAGTGGGTTCTCACGAGGTGTCTCCAAGTACAGAGGAGTTGCCAGGTCGATATATTGCTAACTTAATTTATTACCCTTCTCAAATTTAATTGATCACCATCTAAATTCAACTGTTTGGTATATATATATAGTCCCCTTCATATCCGAGCACAAGAGCTGTTCTTGATGCTCAATCTGACCTGCATTGCTGGAACTTTGCAGGCATCATCACAACGGCCGGTGGGAGGCGCGGATCGGCAGAGTTTTCGGCAACAAGTACCTGTATTTGGGAACATTCAGTATGTTAATTCTTGAGAACCAACTCTGTTACATTAGCTAAAGAAACAAGTATCAACTTCATGCATTTTATTGCTAATAATAGAGCTTCTGGTTCCAGTGCTACATTTGGATCTTAATGCCATGTACCATAACCAAATCTGATAGGAAATAGAAATTTCAGGATCTTTCAGTCAGTACGATTTGTGTACGGAAGTGATTGCTCTTTCTCTCTCTTTATTTTTTTTTTCTTTTCCCTTGCTGTTTGAGCTCTCTTTCTATCTCTCTCCCTCTCACTGCCTTTTCCACTTTCTGGTTTGCTGGAAAAGAAATAAACAAAAAAAAATTCAAAGCACTTGGATGTGTCAGATCGCAGTGCATTGATTAATAACTGATAAATAATTATTTTGCTGCCTGCAGTCTCTCGTGACATGCATATGGTTGTTGCACGTGGGAATCACGTGCACACACACACACACACCCCACCCATCTGTTGCAGTGTTAAGGCTGTGTGGTTTCACATGCAGGAGACCACCACCCCTTTTTTTAAGCAAACAGCTGGAATTTGAACCTAAATAGACAGTGGAAGTTAAGCAAATGATATGGCAGACATTGAGTAGTAGTAGAGCATGCATTATGGAATCTATGCATAACAAAACCATGGCATACCTCTGTCTCTAGCTGATCTAGATCTAGATGTCCATGGTAGTTTTGATTTCTTGCATTTTGTTATTGTTTTGACCTCTGGTAAGTTCGATGCTTTAGGACATTAATAAAATGAAGTATGCATGCTTGCAGGCACACAAGAGGAGGCAGCACAAGCCTATGATCTAGCAGCAATAGAATACAGAGGCCCCAACGCAGTGACAAATTTTGATATCAGCTGCTACATGAAGTACCCAAAGGCTCTTCCGAAGCCACATCCAGGGAAGCAGTTGGTTCCCAAGTCAGAACACCATCCAGTGGTGGTGGTGCAAAAGCCTGATGCAGTGGAACTGCCCAGCTGCATGGATCATAGTACGGTGGACGATGGCATTGAGGACATGACTTGGGGTACTCTTTCCATGGACCACAGCTTTGATGTTTATGATGATCACAAAGTCAGCCTACCTCGATCAAATGATCTGCAGGATTTGTTCAATGGCACTGGTTTTGAGGACAACATTGAGCACCTCTTTGAAGAACCAGAGTTGATGGCAGAATGTCATGAGGTTGGCATCTGTCTGAATGAAGGAAAAAGCAATTCCCTGTGTGATGATCTTGGTGTGGCAAAGAGTGGACTAAAACAAGAAAAAGAGGTTGGTTTGAAAGGGGAGGACATGGCTTGTCAAGTGAACTCAGTTTCCTACTCTCCTATCAGCATATGCTCCTGAGGTCCTTTCCTCCTTTTTCCTTGCTGTTTGAAGGAGGATTGGTAGGTTTTTGTTCTGACCTAGAGTTAGTTGCTTAGGTGTTTTTGCCTTCAGGACACTTCAAACAAAAGGCTAACTCGGTTTAAACTTCTCTTTCTCATGACCTAAGGTGCTAATGGTTTGATGTAATGAGGTATGACTAGTGGAAAGGTTATGTTAATATCAGCTTAAATTGTCAATAAGCTACCAAATGATTTCCCCTGCAAACATAAATCCTCCTTGAAGTGGGGTACCAAGTTATTGACCTCGTGAATTCTAATAAATTATATTGGGGATCATGCTCCATCAGGACACACTAAAACTTGGAAAAGGAAAACATAACAAAAGCAAGCACCAACTCCGAGGCCCGTTTAGTACAAGAATAAGAGAAGAACAAGCTCCTAGCACCTTATTCTTACTTTTGCACTTCTTTAGAACAATATAATTCTTCCATTTTTTTAAAAATCACCTCGAATTTCTTAAAGCCACCTTTTTTTTTAAACCAAAGCAAAAGAACAAAATATTTTTGCTATTAGCAAGAACATTTTTTTTTGTTCCTTTCTTTTTTTTCTAATTTATTTTATTGAATTAATTGATTTTAATAAATAAATAATCATCTATAGTTAATAAGTTTTTATATTATTAATTAAATTTTAATTTTGCATAAAAATATAGCATTAATAATAAAATATAATATTTTAAATATTTTGATATTAACAGTTTTACATATTAATTAATTATTATATTATCACAATTATTTGGTAATAATATATTACTGAAAATAGAATAGTGGAAAATCTTAATTAGCTAGTCTCTGTAGTATTAGACTATTAGTTAATTCCTACAATATAATAATTATTTAGTAGTTAATTTCCTTAAAAATAAAATGAAGTCCAATTATATACTATTAGAAACATGTTAATTTGAATAATTAAAATTAGCACTAATAGTTGTTTATCATTACTTATCAATAATTAGAAATATATTAATTAATTATTTATAATAATAATGTCAATAAATACTTAATTATATTTAATAAAAAATATATAGTAAAACATTCTAATATTATTAGAATACTAATTAATCAATCAAACACACTTAAGAATATCTCACTTCTATTCTTTTTTTAAGAACAAAAAAAGAATATTCTTACCAAACAAACCCCAAAAACTACTCAGATTTTTCTGATAAGATGACGTTCTGGGATGCAAACCGTCGAGTCTATCAAATATGTATGTGAAATGTAAATATTTACTCATGAAAAAACATCCTTTAAGATTAAAAAAACTCTATAAAGCATTTTCAACACTTATTCAATCTCCTTACAGAATAGAACTGCCGCATATATTACACAACATTCATGCAAACCTCATAGAGGTCCATAAGGTAATCAAATTTTAATTGATTCAGGCATTAGTATATTATTAGTAAAGGGAACACGAAGAAGAAAGAAAATGGTTACCAGTTTGCAGAAATGAATGTACTATCTAATTAGAGTTCTGAATGATGGCAAGTCTTGTATGCTGGAAATGCCTTGCATCATGATCTCCTGCTCTAGTTTTGCTCTGGTAGCTTTTAGGACATCCTGACAGTCAGACAATTGTAATGCTAAATGAACAAAAGCAAGAATCATAAATGAATTACAACAAGCTGATTATAGTGTTTACGTTGAACTGCATGTATGTAGCTCTTTTTTCAAGCCACTCTGAATCAAGCATCTGAAAAGCCACGCAGTAGAGCTTATCAAATGTTGCATCATCTTTTCCGAGCAACTCCAAAAATCGATATCCAATTCTGGAAGTTATTTTGCCTGTCAGCAAAGCCAGCTTGCATCATATAAAAATCCTTACATAGATCCTTACTGCTTGCTTTACAAAGTATTGCCTCTATCCCACAAGCAGTGTATACCTGATTGCAATTCCAACATTTGGGTCAACATATAAGATATGTTGATACCAGCTATCGCAAACGGATACTCCCATTCAGCCCTCTTCCCATCTAGTTTGTGCAATAACCTATTGAAAGCATTCTGAAGAGGAAAAAAATGAATCTTAAGCCATGCCCCTATTCAATTGCTAGCTTTATTCAGCTTTTGAGTGGAAAACCTGTTCTGAGATAAAGAGAATATTACTGGGTAGTTTTTGGCGAAATATATCAAATTCTCCAATGATATGAATCCACCACCCCTGAAAACAAAAGGTTAACAGACCTAGCCAAGCAGCAAGTTCCCCTGGTAATTCCATCCAATGATCTTAACAATGATTACAAACCTGAAATCTGTGGAAGGATCAGAACCTTGCCAACCCATTTCTTTCCACAAGTCCGACCTAAGGGGAGGGAGTTCTCTGTTGGGAAAAGCTAATCTCCAAAGTTGCTTCAGGGCATCCTGCATTGTTGAGCGCAATGTTACTTGCAGCAATATGTTAGACAATACACTGACATTTCATAAAGAACGAGATAATCAATATATAGTACTTAGAACAATATACTACGCGGATTCGGGCAAGAATTAGAAGGCAGAAGCACCTGGTGATCCACAAGAGATCCATCAAATGGGATCTCTGTTCTGTGCCTTAACATTCTCAGCCTTTCTTCCTGCAAAAGGAGTGTTGTAACAACCATAAGTCATGTACCCATACAAAGGGAAATTGTTGTAGAACTGGAAATATTTATGACAACGCAGAATCATCAAAATAAAAATAGAAATGAACACATTAGTGAAATATAATATTGGAGATAATAGCTCAGTTGGTTAGAGCGAGTGGCGGTTAACCACAAGGTCGAAGGTTCAAGCCCTTCCTCTAGCGCACATTATTATATTTTTCCCTTCAAAATCAGACAAAAATTCCATCACGTAGAGAAGAAAAGCCAAGAAATGGTAAATTACAAAGAGTCACCTAAGGATGAATTCCTTTAAAAGTGCCAATAGGCTAGCCCTCTCACAGCTTGGCCATCTCCCAGCAGGCCCAAGGGTAGAACCGGAGTTTTTTTTTTAGTTGGGGAAAAATGGGCATGCCAGTGTTCTGATATGAACCGGCATGAAACCGAAGGTGCCTAATTTACTGGTGATATATCAACTCTCACTGACACAAGGTTGAACCATATGAGATGGAAAATATATTAAATCTTGCCAGTGGACCAGGTTAATAGCTAGATATGTATGGATCATTTGCTCAGCACTCATGCTTATGAAGAACTTTTTTTCAGTTTTATGCATGCACTTGACATGCAATGAAGATGGCTTTGAAGCTACTTCCCATTGATGAAAGTTGGTGCATGAACAATAGTATAGTGGAGGGTTAAGGAATATCATTCTTTAGTCATGAGTACCAGAACCCTTTTTTAACTTAGCATGACTTTATTCCCATGTACACAAGTCACTTGAGTTCCATAGTTGTATAACACTTGTTTACTATTTAGCTGAAAACAATTTTCTTTAGAGGGAAAAACAAATATACTTTTGAACTAGTCAAATCTATCCCTCGGAAATTTAAACCCCACATATACTGAAGCACAGCTATGACAATCATATTAGCATCAAATTATATCTTCCATTACCATTTTGATGTACTTACTGAATGCTACTTAAAAAGTTAGTCTCCAGACGGCCTTCTGTCAAAACTCAAAAGCATACTGCACATAATTACATATGCAAAGAGCAACCTTGTTTTTTACGAGTCAGATAAATATTATCATGTTGAAGGAACAAAGATGGCATGAAAAGTTTAAGATACAACATAATGGAATGGCAATAAAAAGACTTGGGAAGGGTCGGTCACTTTTCATATAAACACCTAGTAAGATATTAAGACAAAGATGGTAAGGTTTCTGAAAAGAGATATCCAATGACTGCTTATGAAGGGAATCAGAGTCTTACTCATCCAAATTACCTGCAAGGGACTCAGATTTACTGGAAACTTCTTGTTCCCCTCCTTGGCAAACGAAAATGTGAAAAGTTTTCGTAGAAAAGATCCAAAACCAATGAAAATATTTGCTGTAAGGAAAGAGGAGAAGCTCAAATCAGTGCATTGATTGTGATGTGAATAAGCAATAAACCATTAAATAAAAAAGAACTAACACATCTTTTTGCATATAAGAGCAAAAAGCAATATGCCTAAAGAGTTGCAAATAATGAAATATAAGGTGTGTTCACGTCAACCCACCCAAAACCCAACCCAACCGACCAAATTTGGTCGGGTCACCTGGTCCTTTTTGTTTTTATCTTGTGCTTTAATTATGGAGAATAGCATTCATTCATTTTGTTTTGAAAACAGAAATCAAGTTATTTCCAAATATCATTCATTTAAGATAATTAAATCGCTTAAAGCAAGTTAATTTCAAAGATCATTAAAAGCAATATCATTAAATCAATTTAAACCATTTAAAGCCAGTTATTTCCAAAGATCATTTAAGGTTAGTTATTTCCAAGGATCATTTAAAGCAAGTTATTTCCAAAAAAACATTTAAACCAACCATCTAACTTTGGAAATTAAACATTATACCCACTCTATAAATGGGACCGGCCGGCTCAATCAAAAAAAGAAAGAAAAAAAATCAGGTTTATGGCTCAATTCGGGTACCTGGATTCGGAAATTCCGAACCTGTATCTGATCCGCTGGAGGTCAGATTCAAAATGGGTTGGATCGCTCAGACCCGAACATGAACCCAGACGAACCCAACCTAAGTTGGGTCGGTTCGGGTGCTCATGGTGAACACCCCCTAGAAAAAATACAAATAAAATGGCCGAATTGCATCAGGTTAATTTTAATTGAGAACTTCCCAGACTGGTTCAGATAGGTCGAAAGAGATATAAGATCATACAGGTTAGAGTGATACAGAAATTATCAGATTAGTTGAGAAACCTAAAAACTTTGTTTAATTACGGCTTACGAACATCCCTGAATTGCAAAATGACATATTCAAATGATAGACTAATTGAATAATAGAAGTCATGTAGTTAACCCAAGTAGTGAAAGTCTTGAGAAAGGATGGCTAAAAAAATATACTCTCCATTTAAACTTATAATCATTAATTTGGAAGATTATTCACTTTTTTTTTCTTCTTAGGTAGATAATGGAAGATTCTTGAAATCACTAGGTATGCACATCAACTTAAAGTTGAAACTAGGCACACAGTGAACTGTAATAAAAAAAATCACAGGATTGAAGCCAAAGAAGAACAAAATGGATTTCATATGGACAACATAAATAACTAGGTAAGATCCCAACCAACTAATTTTTGCTTAATGTGTACCTTACTCAAACTTCTGTTGAAAGATTTAGATTAAAATGCCTTGCAAGCCAGTATTTTTTCTAAATTAGCCATAGGCTAGGTTTTTACCTATTGTACTAACAAACCACAATCGATAATCTTTCGATATTCGGACCTACTTGTTTTTGTTGAGAAAACATCATGATATGCACAGTTTTGCCTGCAAGATTTACTCTATATATTTAACCCATTATTTAGTGACTTGTTTTCAAGATGAATAATTTTCATTTTCTCTTCTTATAAAGATGGGGCTTGCTAACAAGTTTGCAGGATGGTAGCACGGTCAATGCTATATATGTGCTTGGGACTTGTTTAATTTTATACTTGTAACAAACTTGAAATATAAGACAAAAGTTGGTTTCTACATGGGGTTTGTTTAACTCAAGCTATAAAAGTTCCGTTTGCATATCTTTGGTTTATCTAGTTCCAACGGAATGGATGTATTTTTAAAGGAGAATGATGTTATGTCGAAAACATTGTATCACCGGCTAGGTCCATGGTGAGAGAGTGATCGGCGAGTTAACTCATGTCTTTGTAATCACATTGATGTAACACTTCATTATGAATAAAAATGGATGAGTGCATCTGGCTCTCATCCTTTACCCTCTCAAAAAAGAAAAAAAAAAGGTTCAAGCTTGTTTGACTTTATACTTGCTAACAAAAAAAAAACATGTTATCATCTATAAAGCAATGACATATTCTGATTACTCATATAGTGAGGCTTCTAGAATAAGAGATTGTGGCAATTGTTTTGCGTGAGTGTCCATTTGAGAAAGCCATAGAGCAAAAGAAGTATTATTGAAGGATTAAGTAAAAGTAGCACACACAAGCTGAATATGAAGTTACCTACACGGCGTCCCAATCGAGAAATTGACTGAGCTAAACGATGTGCCCAGTGAAGGCATTCTTGTTTTCTGGCACCCCATATGTCCCGCTGGCTCCCATGAAATTTTATGGAACAAGAAGCGAGTGAAAATGAAAATCATAATTGAATTTTATGTGCATATTATATACATATATATATATATATATATATATACATACATACATACATACATATTATCCTACTTTTTCTCTCATCAACTGAAGAGAAGTAATGTCTCACCTCAGGATGGTTATCATTGTGATCACAACTGCAAAGAAGCGGTTCACTGAGATTACTCAAATCTGATGTTTCTGCATGACTACTTTTTCTCTCATCAAGGTCGCCATGATTGAGCCGTTTCCGTATAGCTTTTGATGCCATGATATGATCTTGTTGGATTCACCAAGTCTGTTCAATGATATAATGATTTATCTTTGTTGTGATGTACAATTGTACAGTAATAATCAGCAAAGACAGATTTAAAAGATTAAGACTTATTTTCTCCGTCTCAAAAACACTTCTATTTTCTTAGATATGAAGCCTCTTTGTGGAACTGAGCTTGTCAAGACACCAGATTACTTACATTATTTTAGTCCGCACTAACCGTTGGTGTTCCATGAAGTTCATATGTGCATCTTACAGCCACATTTCATTCAAGTCTTAGCTGTCTAGACCTTACCACTAGCATGATAACAACTGGAGTACAAGCCCTTTTACATGTTATTTGTAGAATAATTTATCAGAAATTATATAAAAGCACAAATGTAACATGATTTGTACTTTATCACAGATGGAAACAATGAACTAACTTGCATATCATACTACTTGCAATTTTGTCACTCCTCCAAATATCAGTTTGATTACCTTCCCCAGCCCCCTTCTGCATCCAAATATTAGTCTTGGATTCTATATGTCATTGTAGATAATTGAACATCGGGAATTCGACCGACGGCAATACAACAAAGAAAACAAATTTTCAGAATTTGGGAGAAGACTGTAAAAAATTGAACTCGCAGATTAAATCCAGAAGTTGCATTTGTGCAAAATTTACATTTGCATTAGGAAATTCCTCGAATCAGGATCAAACCCACCCACAGAAGCAATGTTCTAGAATCAACATTCTATCTGCATTCAGCAAAGGCTTCCGGCGAAACCGCCCTCACAATTGATTTCTGAGTTGAGGACTCCAATTAACCACGATTCCCAACTCCATGCTCTTAATCATCAAACAGCGGCAACAGCCCGTACATAAAAATGTCAACTTTTTGTTCAGATTATTACACAAACACACACAGAAGTCTCGAATCACACTCGGAAACAAATGCCACAACCAAGAACTCCCCCCAAATTCCATTGTGACAACAAAAAAGATCAACAGATTGCTGTCCAATCCGTTGATTCTTGCGAGTTTTTTGTTGAGAATTAGAAAGAACACTACGGATCACTTCTGAGATGGGTGAAAAGCAAATCGAATACTTGACGGCAAACGACGAAAAAAAATTATGAAGAAGAAGAAGGGAATCTGATGATACCGGAAACAAGCAAAAAGCAAAAGCTGGTGATTTCGATCTCAACTTGGTGATGGCGTCAGATCCGGGAAGAAGCAAAAGCTGCAATGATCTTTTTTTCTTGTTGTTGCTGGTTTGGATGTTGATGTGATAAGAACTCAAGAGCCAAATTATACTACTAGAAAATTGAAAATAAAAATAATTGAACATAAATGTAGTAATATATTGGGGGTAGGTATCATAAATAGGGTTTAATACGGGTGTAAATCAAAATTGTCACTAATTAAATTATCACTAATTAAATTATCAGAAATGTGTATTACTTTATTTAGTATGCATAAACAATTGCTTATATACATAACAATCTTTATTATTTTATTTATTATATAAAAAAGATTAATAAATAATTGAATTTTTTTACTAAAATACTCTTACGCTCATGAATTTAATTTAAATTATGTAAACTTGAATTACAAACATATACATCAAACAAAAAAATATATAAAATAAGTAGTATAAACTTATCTAATAATAATAATAAATTAATTATTCTAAAATATTATTATATTAAAATAATTAATAATTAATTGTTTATTATTTATAATGTACAAAAAATTATAATTATTAATAATGTTGATATTAAAATTAATAGAAATAATAAAAATAATTTATTTAATGATAAAAATATTACTATAGTGATTAATAATAATTATACTAATTAATAAAATATTATATTATTATTTATTTAGTTATTTTTATTATTTATTTAAATAAAATTTTAAAGGTCAAATGTGAAAAAAAAATTATAACATATTGCTTGTGAAGTG
>LTAE01006667.1:31888-53778 GCA_001647135.1 Pontederia paniculata
AGTGAGCGGACGACCAAAGTACTGATAGAGGAGTCAGTGGACGTCCGCAGTTTCAGGAGGAAACGACTGAACGTCCGAACCTGTTAGAGAAGCTTTGGCGAACGTCCGAGGATCTCACAGAGTAGTGAGCGGACGACCAAAGTAATGACAGAGGTGTCAATGGATGTCCGAAGTTTCAGGAGGAAACCAGAGAACGTTCGGACATGTCAGAGGAAACTTTGGCGGACGTCCGAGGAAATGATGAGGGTAGTGAGCGGACGACCAAAGTATTGATAGTGGAGTCAGTGGACGTCCGAAGTTTTAAGAGGAAACGAGCGAACGTCCGGACATGTCAGAGGAAGCTTTGACGGACGTCCGAGGATCTCACCGGGTAGTGAGCGCATGTTATTTCAATAAGTTTACTCCAAAGTGAAACACAACAACACCAAATTAAATTACATACAATCATTTATCCTATTAATGAACATAGGACCATAAATCCTGAACATAGGACCATAAATCCTGCTATAAAAACTTGAATGCCAAAATTAGAGCTTGCAGTAAACACTTGAATGCCTGCAGATTTTAACTTGCAAGATATGTACCACAAATGCTAGCAATGCAAACACACACACTAAGGGTCAGTGCCAATCCAATGATCTCAGATTTCAACAATTCATTTTTCATACCAAGTTATATAAACATTACAGAGATTGTCCGAGTGACAAGTTGATATGAATATTACAAATATTGAGTACACCATGTCATATAAATATTACAAAGATAAGCACTAATCCTATCAACAATAGGATAAATTTCCGATAATTCATTTATTACTTTGCTTTTTAGTTCATCTTCGGCTTTCATCCGATCAATTACTTCTTCGAATTGAGGTGCAACAATTGGATCCATCCATTGGAAGAATCGACATGCTCCATATTGCTTGCAAGAAAGAAGACAAAAAAAAAATAATTTTAGAATGTCAACAAAATATAATAACGAAAATATAAACAATCACAAGCAATTATGTTATAGTAACTCACCTCATAATATCGACAGCCATAGAACCTTCGTCCTGGATTATTCTCGGTCCAAGATATTTTAATTGCTACTTCTTGATCACAATAACATTTTGGCAAGGTTAATCTACTTTTTTCCATTACCTAAAAAAATTAACATAAATAAGAGAAAACACATGAACAAATTTGGAAATTTATTATTGACCATGGTAAAAAATCATTGAAAAGGGGAGAAACACGATCAACTCTCTAGCAAAAAGTGCAAAAAAGTTAGTCAGTTTGTTTGATATAACTCTAGAAAGGTGGATTAACATAATAATGATCCGACAAATATCATATTTAGTAGACTATGATAGAAAATTAAACATATGTGACTAAGATCTAACCACAAAAATCTAACAAATATCGTATCATGCATTTTGGTTTGCATAATGTATTTTGATTTTATCAAAGATTTATAAAAAAAAAATTAGATGAATTGCATCATGCATTTTGTTGGCATTAAAAAAATGAAAAAAAAAACACAGAAGAAAATCAACCGATTGATTAGTGGAGTCGCGAGGTGGTCGGATCTGCAAGGAGGTCATCGTTGGAGAGAGGGACCTCAGATCTGGAAGGTCATCGGCGAGAGAGAGCATGCGGATCCAGAAGGTCACCCGGGTGAGAGAGACACAAATCTGCAAGCAAGGTCATCGTAGTGACAAAGTCGCGATATGAGAGAGAGATGAAGAGCGAGAGAGAAAGGGCAGACCTATCGTTATCGTTGAAGAGAGCCGCGAGATGGTCNAGAGAGAGAGAGAGAGAGAGAGAGAGAGAGAGGGAGAGAGAGAGGCGAGATGAGGGAGGGAGAGAGCGAACCTGCAATCATCACGATCGGAGAGAAAAATCGCCAGAGAGGGAGAGAGTCGTTGTGGTCGAACCTGCGAGGTGGTCCGAGTGAGAGAGAGACACGAGATGATAGAGAGAAAGAGAGAGGGAGGTAGCGGACCTGCAATGCAATCATCGTCGAACCTGCACGAGCAAACAACAAGATCGTCGGAGGGGAGGAAGATCGCCGGAGGGAGAGAGAAAGGGTCGTGAGCCGTCAGGTTGCTTGGAGAGGAAATAAGGAGAATAGAGTTTTGTTAGGGTTTTTTTTAAAGGATTTGGTATCAACCGCCGGATCAATTTCCTTTTTCTTTAACGACCTAAATTAATTTCTTTTTTTCTTTAACTAAATCAGCCATATTAATTTTCTATTCATCCGTCGATTTGCATCTGAACGACCCATATTGAGTAGCCGTTTGGTGAGGCCAACCGTAGAGGCCTCACCAAACCTTTCCCCAATAAATAATGTTTAATTTTTTTTTAATAAAAAGAATCATTATTTTCTGATATACTACAAACTATATTAAAAATGCGATGTACACTCACTCTCTACTGGCTTTTATGATATTTTTATATTTAACTTTTGTCGATTCTATAATCTAATTTATAATTATTATTTTTTCAATCTTTATAAGATATTCTATGAAAAAACTTATTCGAAATCGAAAATATTAAACATATTAACAACTTTTAACGTACTTAACCGCTCGACCACGGGAACCATTTGCCGGCATCCGTTGCGCGTAGAATCCACGCCAAAAGCTGGGACCCACCGTCGCCTCTGTGTCACTTAAATTTCCTTCGCCATTTTGTTTTCTTGGCAGGCGGCGGAAGAGAAGAAGACGCCGACGACTCCATCGACGCCATCGCGCCGCAAGTGCAAACCTTCCGGTAACATGCCCCCTTTCCGTCTCGGTTTCGATTCCCCTTCGTTGGTTTTGGACCTCCGATTCGTTCTCCTCTCGGCGATATCTGTCGATCGATGTCTTTTTCTTTTCTTTTCTTCTCTCAAATCGAGTTCGTCGTATTGCTCCCGGATGGATTCAGATCTGTTGCTGACTCCTACCGGTGATGGAGATTTGGTGCGCCGTGCTTTTTGTGCGGTTTCCTCGTGTGGATTGCTGAGATTTTGGTCAACAAGGGTTTGCGGTCGATTGCCTTTTGTTTTTGGAGGGCTTTTTGTTGGATTTCATGGATGGGTTTTCTTTTGGCAGGTGAAAGATGGGGCTTACGTTCACGAAGCTCTTCAGTCGCCTCTTTGCGAAGAAGGAGATGCGGATTCTCATGGTGGGGCTCGACGCCGCCGGTAAGACGACGATTCTGTACAAGCTCAAGCTCGGCGAGATCGTCACCACCATCCCCACCATTGGTAAATTATCATTCTTTATATGCTTATTCATTGTACGTTAGCTACCTGCTCATATATCTGAAATAAAGAAAAAAGAAAAAGAAAAGGTTTTACCTTTCAACTTTTTGAATGATATCACTTGTCATTGGTGATTGTCCTTTGACATAGAGTGCTGCTTCTTTGCAGCCAGTATATATGGCTCACGTTTGATTGTAGTTTAACTCTTACTCAATTTGATCCAGATTAGCATGGAAACTTTTGATGGAGTTATATTTCCAAATAATTGTCCTCTAGTTTGTTTTCTTTTTAAGCAAGGGTGATACATGATCACGTCAGGTTAGTTTAAGATAGTTGGATATCATTACTGTCAAAGCCAGAAAGGGATCACACAAATGAGATGGTGATGAATTAATCAATTTCGTTCTCTAGTTGCCAGCTTGAAGGCCAAAATTATTTTTTCGACTTTTCTTGTTTCACATTGAGATTCCGTTATTGTATGGTGGCATAGAGTTAGCTTGAGTTTTTTGTACAAATGATATGCTGTCTGTTTGAAATTTATGGTCAATTTGGAAATCGTGATTTAATTTTAAAAGTAAATGTATATTTGTTGCCTTGATAGAAATATGGAAGAGCTTAATCTTTTTTCTTTCTTTTCTGGTAGAGAAGGAAGAGCTTAATCTTTGGTCACTGTAATATCCAAATTTCATGAGCAACAATGTACTTATCACCTACTTTGGTGCAGGATTCAATGTGGAGACTGTGGAATACAAGAACATTAGTTTCACAGTGTGGGATGTTGGTGGTCAGGACAAGGTATGGTAGAACTTTTTTGTTTTCAGAGGGTAAAGGATGAGAGTATGTGCCTCTTCCACTTTTATTGGTGGAAATATGTAAAAGCCTGTTTTCACCCTGTATTGGCTAGATTCTAGTTCTAAACTTAAAAAGTGTTGACATTTTCTTTTATTTCTGTTACAAAAGGAGGCTCTTTGGCGTATATAATAAAAGCAGAAAATAATGGAGTTCCACTGGGGGCTGAAACCCTTGGCCTCCGTAAAGAAAATGTTCCAACTAGTCCATCTAGAAGTTAGTTGGTAATATCAGTAATTTAGTATGCAATATTGATACTTTCTGTTATTGGTACACAAAAATCACCTTACAGTCATTAGTCAACTCTAAAAAATAAATCAAGTTGAGTAACAATGTTGAATCTATGTATTGAGAGCCAAGCTCAAGGTCATCGTGTCACATAACTCATTTATGCAAATCATCACCGTACACATGTATTTTTAGTTGGTAGCATGGGAATTGAAATGAAGGGCCAGTTGAGCATAGAATTACATGACTCTGCTTGGTTCTTAGTTATTTTACTTCTGTTGTAATTGATTTGTTTATTTGTTTCTTTGTAAAAACAGATCAGGCCTCTGTGGAGGCATTACTTCCAGAACACTCAAGGCCTTATCTTTGTTGTCGACAGCAATGATAGAGATCGTGTAGTCGAGGCAAGAGATGAACTCCATAGGATGCTTAATGAGGCAAGTGTTCATTCCAGTAATATCTTTCATTGCAGTAGCATAAATTCTAACATTCCAAAACTTTTCTGTGCTCCCTCTCACAAAAGAAACTTTTTTTTGCTATATTTTATTCAACAGTTAATTGGCTTGCCTCCTTCATGCTTATGTTTGTAATTAATGTAACTGGCCCTCAGAGATAGAGAGAAAATTCAGGACAAGCTAAAAAAATGCTGAACGGTAAAGGAAAGGGGAATGAGATAAGCTACATGTTAATGCATGGTCGACATTGGTTGTGATGCTAAAGGGATATGGAAAAGAGGAGGAACTAGGATTGGCAGTAACAGTGGTAGAGGCTTGGAGAAGGAGATGATTTATGTCATAGAATCCATTCATTCAAAGTACATCTAAAAAACACAATTCGGTCAAATAACAAATTATTTATGATGATCTTATTGACTTGTGAAGTATTTCCCCTAATAAAATTATGAAGCATTTTTGTTAACAATGGTGTTATCTCTTTGGTCTTTATTTTTCATTGTTAATTGATCTATGTAGGCGATTGTCTTTCATTTTCCATTTATTACTGTAGTACTCTTTCACCATGTGGTAGAGAATATTTTTTGCGCCTAAAGTTCATCTGGATCATGGCAGGATGAGTTGCGCGATGCTGTTTTGCTTGTGTTTGCAAACAAGCAAGATCTTCCAAATGCAATGAATGCTGCTGAAATTACTGACAAACTTGGTCTGCATTCTCTCCGTCAGCGCCACTGGTATGACTCCTGCTGGCCTTGTAATGTCATATGTAAAATCTGTCCAGTTTCTTTACATTTTAATCCTCTACAAAAACCATTTGATGATGTTTTTACAGTAGTGACCTGAAAATCCTATTAGTTGAAACCAAAATAAAACCTACTGAATTGACTGACATTATGTATTTCATGCTAGATATGAATGACATCCATTTGCTTGAAACTGATGAGTAACTCAGGTGCAATGCCACTGCGCAAGTCTCATAAATTCTGCTTTGACCATCTACTGGTTTGCAGGTATATACAGAGCACATGTGCTACATCTGGTGAAGGCTTGTATGAAGGGCTCGATTGGCTCTCCAACAATATTGCTAGCAAGGTGTGTGCCCCTTGTACCCTTACATAGAATGCTACTTGTCTTTTTACCAAGAAAACACATTTGGAGAAGAAACTAGATCTATACTGTTTCCACAATAACTTGACCAATGCAGAATTCTACATTTAGAAAAGTCGATGATTAGCCCTGTTGTCACTACTGTTTTAGCGGTTAATTGCTACCAAGGAAGTCTTGCATCAACTACAATAATAGTGAAGAGTTATGCAATGCAACTCTTTGAACATGTTTGGCATTAGTTATCAAGTGACACTGGCCTATTATTTCTTAACTGGAATATTTCTAGGATGTGATCTTTGAGTGCATTAAAATTTTAGCAATATGTTTTAATCCAAGTGTTTACATTTGGTATTTCACATTATTCTTCTTTTTTTCACTTTTTTTATCGTTATCAGTTTCGCCGAGTGTTTTTCATTCCATAATTTTTTATGTAGGCCTAATACCCGGACAGATGGGGGTGGATTATCTTGAACGCGCTGCTGGCTTATACGTATACCTTTTCGTGTGGTGTGCGTTTCTTCCTTTTTTTTTTCCTGTAATGATAATACTTTATCTAATGTAGCCTGCTCACGATAATCTTCTTGGGCATCATGTTGTAAACATTTTCATACTGTGGAAATATCATTTTGCTTTCTAAATGTGGGTTCAAGAATTTCTGACGCACGGTCGGTCTACCGTTGATGCCTTGTGTCTATGAGATTGGCAGAGATATGAGCTAATCAGATTTTTTTCCCTAAGGGCAGATGTCATTTGGTGGCCAAATGATCTCATCGTACCCTGATTGTCTCCATTCTGTAACTCTGGTTTATTTCATTTGCTTCATCCCAGACTTTGTGAATGGGACCTAAAATTTGAAGGGTAAAATGGATATAGTGTGCAGTGTTTTTTTTTACTGCCGTTGGATGTTCATCATGATGTGCAACTCAGTGAACATCCAACGGCACACAGCGCACACAACTAGTAATAGTATACCACAAATTTGAACTCTTTTCTTTTGGAAATATACTGCACATCTATCTTTCTGAAAACTTTCTATTCGACTGGCACGACTTTATTGAGCTTCGAATGCGAAAAAGATTCTTTTGAAAGGAAGAAAAGGTTCGTGCAAAGTAAAATATTTTTTCCCGATTTTCTTTCATTTGAACTTATTTTTATCTAAATAGTCGGACTCAACCTTCTTTGTGCTCTCTCAAAGTTGTTATAATCGGACTAAACCAATTGGTTCAACTATGACTCAAAATATAATCCAGTTTGTTTTAGAGCGAACCGGAAAAAATCATTTTGAACCGGAGGTTGAGAGAGAAAGACGTGGAAATAAAAAAAAGAAAGTGAAAGATAAAAAAAAGTAAAGCAAAAATAGTAAGAAAATTATGTGTAATTTGGTGAAAATAAATTAATACATTTATCAATAGTATTAAATAATATATATATATAAAGTTAATAATAATTTATTGTTACCAAACAAATTGAGAGGAATTTTTTTGCAAATATTGACTTCTTAAACATAATAAATAGTTTTAATTAATATTTGTTTTTTAGTATATTAATACTTATTTCTACAAAATATCATATGTGATATTATATTATAATTATCCTAAATAATATTATTTTAGTATAATCCAATTCATTAGTATTCTGATCCGATTATGATAACTCTCTCTCTCTCTCTCTCTCTCTCTCTCTCTCTTTCAGTCAGTCAGACGACATTCTTAAACCAACATTTTTCATTGTGCATAGATCCACTATTAGACAACTCATCATCTTAAACTTCAGCGTTAGACTTTCAATTGTTAGCACATCTGATTGGTATTGAAACGATGAGACAAAAAAAAAAGGATAAATACTAAGATTTGATCAATCAAATAAAAAGCTGCCCCCAAGCCCGAATGTTCCCTTTAATGAAAATAGAAATCATACAACCATACCATCAGCATAATTAATTCTCAATACATTCCAGAAAATGAGCAGTCCTTTTATCATAATCTTATTATAAGTATATGAAGTACACGTTACTGTCTTCTGCAACATCTCATTGAACTATGGTTTCATGAGCCTGAATGACACGAGTACTAAACAAATCGGTCGTCTTGCTCCTCATTCGAAATGAGGTATGGATGGTAAATGCCCTTAAACCACAAAAATGAATCTCATCAGTTTTACGCCTGAAGGGCATGGTACATTTTATTTGAAAGATCAAGGTACAGAAGTTGCAGATAACCAAGATTGAAAGCTCCCATCAGTTTTACACCTGAAAGGAAAAAAGGAACAATTCTTCAAGTTTTTTGCGGCATCGCTAGTGTTAAGGACAGATGAAATGAAACGCAAAGAGATGCTACCAAACAACTCCACTAGATTCACACACACTCGAGCTTAAAGAGCAAATTGATATGAAGTCAAGATGCAAACCCATAGCAGATTACTTACACATGAATATCACTGGGATCAAGTTCTTTGAACAAATTGATGTAAAACCGGAAGCCGTCAGGACTGATATCACGACATAAGAGACCTGTAAAATAGTAAATTAGGTAACTTTGATATATATGAGAACTTTAGCAGATTGATTATAGATTATGGAAATCATACCTTTGCTTTCAGCATTTAGTAGATGCTCTTTTGCGAGAGCCGGTGCAATTCCCAAAGTCAATGCAGCATCACTGGGGCTAATTCCTGTTTTAAGGGCATCTGGCATTTGTGCAAGAGATTCAATTCTTGCAAAAACCTACATGCAACAATTTAAAACATCAGTAGTTTACAAAAAAGTGTGTAACAACAGGATACAGGCTAGAGGCATGTTATACAGATCAATTGAGCATTCCATGCATGCTAGGTACAAACCCTATGAAGAACAGTTTTGAATCAGTTTCCTCGATTACATATATGCAAGCTAGATTTAGAATATTTCGCACTACATCATGACAAAAATATAAAAGTACAGGCTAATAATGCATGTGCAGTGCATTACACTTGTGAGGCATCAAACAAGTAATGGATGTGACATAGTACGCATATTATGGTGCATCCCTTAATCCAAACATGGAACATGCCGTGCATGCATTACTATTTATATATATGGCCTTGTGCATTTTCTATTACAATTAGAAACAGATTGGGAAATTCTTGTATTGTGAAGGCATTTGAACTGTAATTAGGATTTGCATGGAGTAAGTTAATCATGAAGAAGGCATAAAAGAAATATATAACCCTAGGCTCCTCAGAAGAAGAAAAAACTTATATTATGCCTAAACATATTGTGATGGTACCAGTGAGCACCATAGCAGGAGGTTGGGGTTGTGTCTGAAGCTATTTATAATTTCTGTTATCTTTGTTTCACCCCCTAGAACAGTTAGAACTATTTTCTTAGATGGTTTATGGTTTGCAGTCTACAAATAAGGATTCAACTAGGACTCATCAAGGTATCCATGAATGGGAACCTATTATCTAGTTTATTTATAGCAAATATTCTTATCCTCAGACTCTTATAATACACAAAGGATGTACTTTATCAAATGCTTATGTACAAAGATGCATTGAGTTTGATGTTGTTTGTGTCAGGTATATTTGAATGAGATGTTAAAGTGTAAGCATACTATTTGCTTAAAACACATTCTCCATCAATCATTGATTCATTCATAATGTCAAGTCATTAGACTACAACTCCGCAGAAACCATTTGTAACAAAAGCAAATCATTAATATCAAGCAACATATAAAATATACCTCCTCATCCCTCTGAGCCTTGTTCTGTATAACCATTACTCCACTGTCAAACTTTCTAAGCATTAATGACCTGGCAATCAAAAACTAAAATTTGTTAAACGATTTGTGGTTAGTTACAAAAGTATAGCTTTAACTATGCCAGGAACCTCATGCAGTAAAAGTTTACGATCATTTAATTGCTTATTTGGTTACAATAGTTCACTTAATATGAACATTTAAGCAGTATTAGAACCTGAAAAATAGTGAGGGTTCTGTTGTGCATACACGTCAAATTTCTCCCAAAGGGCACAAGCTTGCAATAGATCATCTGGTGAAATCAATGCTACAAGAGACGAGATAAATTAGAGAAGACTACCTTAAGAATGAACAAAGAAAACTGCCATTGATAAGTGCAACTACAAAAATACCTGTTCCCCTCGCACGATTATAGAGACAGTATACATCTATCAACGCAATCATTCCTCCACCCTTCTCAAGTGGTAATTTAACAAAATCTGCAAGCTAAAGATAAAGAAAAAATAACATAAGAGACAAGATAACATGAGGACATATTATACATGAAGATCAGATTATGATGGATCATTAACGGAAAAAAAGACATGTTTATGCATTAAGTATCAAAATACAGAGCCTACAAGTTTGACCTCTATTGTTATTAATGACTAAACAGCTCCAATCATCAATCTTTGGCATTCATCATTCTTGTCTGTGGTAGTTTCTCATCTTTCAAGACTAATTGAGAATAATAAATACTAACTACTCTGATAAAGAGGAAAGAACAAAAGAAAAAATATTCAAATGCTATACCACCTAGTATTGTGGGATATTGTTTTTCTATCGGTTCATTACGCCATCATCCATCAAAGGATAAATGTCTTCCAAGTTAATAAATTCTGAAAACTGTTGGAAGAAACTTCTCACATCTTGTTCCTCAAAGTTCAAAGCCCACACTTCGATCTACAAAGACACCATTGGGAAAGGAGTAAACTTTTAATGCTCTATACCCTTGGCATAATGTGCTAGTAGCCCTGGACACCCAGCGCACTTTGGCAACCTCGAGTTCAAACTATTTACCTCAGGCATAGTGAAATAGAAAATAAAACTTTTTTTAAAAAGTGATGTCGTCGTCGACCAACTGCACTAGCATAGTGTGCCTTGACTAAGCAACATTGTGGGTTGCAGCGCAAAAGGAGAGCCAGGTACCCATTTCTCAAGTCAGAAATATCGAGATCAAAATTAAAAGAAACTCCATGACTGTGCAAATAAAATGTTGTCCAGAATGTGGTCAATGGGGGACTCTACAATGGCTACTGAAGAATCCTCAGATCTACATGGTCCTACATTTTTTTGAGAGAGCTATATATATCATTGTGCTGTGGACTTAATAATAAAATTTAATCGGTGTGTTCCACAATTGATTCTTATGCATCAACTGACGACGATTAACGACCAAACAAGAGTTACAGTATGTTGCTTATCAACTACGGTCTGAGCATAGTATTTATCTACAGAACATATTTTGAGAAAGTAGTTATGTAGTTCAGAATAGTAGCAAATAGTTGACGACTGAGCACAGAAAGACATGATCAAGCTCTTTGTTTAACACATGCCACATTATTTGGCATAAGATATCTGTGTCAACCAAGTGAAGTATAGCACTATTGGTTTTTTTTTTATTTAACCCTGGGCAACATCTCAAAGTAACCAAGCGTGTATAAAAGCTTCATTGTACTGATTAACATAAAAGATGAGAAAAGAAAAAGAACAGTTTGTAACAGTGTATACAAATACCTCTCGAGATAGTTGTTGATGATACAAAGCTCCAGCAGACTCTTTTGTAACTGGTGATGCAATACCAACACTTAGGAGCCAGTCTTGCATCTCCTGCTTAGAACCCACTTCCTCATCATTTGTATTTCCCTGAATGCTTGGACTTGACAATAACTTCTGCCTCAATTTGTCAGCTAACTGCACCATCTCCTTAGCTTTGCTCTGAGAAAATGTAACGCCACTTTAACACTCAGTGATGCCCAAGATACAAAACACACACTCACAAAAGGTAGCATACTGGAACGAAAAGCAAAGCAATTTTGCTCAATGTTCTCTAGATCAAGCAAGTATAAAGACTGATTGGAGAATTAAGAAAGTAAATGCAACATAATGGTAAAGTTTTTTCTTTGGATATGCTCACCATTAGAGCATTCAGGTCTTGGAAGGCCTCCTGCAAGCTCTTATCCATGCTCTCCCACTGCTCCTGCTCCTTCTTCAGGATCCCCGTCACACCAATCACCCGCGTCCTCACTGAAGACTCTCCAGTCGATACCCTCCCATCACGCTGCACCACTGATTCGGCAGTGCCCGACGGCGAAGGCGCCGGAGCCGCCTCCCACGCTCTCGCCCTCAGGACCTCCAGAGCTACGGATCGACTTCTTGCGGGGGAAAGCGTGGACGACGGCGGAGAGGGGGATGGAGAAGCCCCTTCCGCCGCCGCCGTCGTGGGGGGAGCGCTCGTCGATCCAGATGATGCGGTGGGAGGTGAGGACGAGGAGGCCGGAGAGAAGCGGAGGGAGCTCGGGGTTCTCTTCGGGCACGAGGTCGACGACGGGGACGAGGTGCCTCTCCACTTCATCGCTGAGGAAGACCGGCCGGGCGGAGGCCGTAAGCGTCACCGGCGGCAGCCAGTTCACAGCGGCCATCGCGGAATCGATCGGACTTCCCCCCCTTCCTTTCTTTTCTTTTTTGCTTCTTTTTTTTGGGTTTTTTTTGCGCGAGGATCGATCGAAGATTGGATTAAGGCTCCGTTGGAAAGTTGTTTTTTTTTTCTCTAAAAAAATAGTTGATGAACCGAATTTTTCCTATTAATTAAAAAATTATGTTAAACTCAAAGTTGTCAGATCGAATTAAAATTATTAAAAATATTAAATTAAAAATACACTTTAAAATTCAGACGAAGAAATATAAATAATATGATTAAATATAAAAAATTACTTTCAAATTATATTAATTATGATTAATCAAAATTTTATTTGATATAAAGTATATCTTAAACCTTATTTAATTAAATATAAATATTCAAAGCATAACCCGTTTTCTTTTCTTTTTTTTCCAAAGTCCACTTCCCCAAGCCCAATTTCTTTTTAATTATTCAATTGAACCAGTTAGTTCATTAAAATCAATCGATTCGAACGATTCAGCTTTTTTTCAATTTTTGATCAATTTCAGCTGGCTCAATATATTATCTAATTTTTCCATCGAATTATAAGGACTAGGCTCGGTGGACGGTCGAATCGGCCGATTCGATCCGGTTCAGATAACATTGATTAAATTTTAAAAATTAAATTATATTTTTAAATATTTTTTTTGTCTTTTCATTTGTATTTGCTAGAACATATCTTTCATTGAACCCTAACATTTGGATTTGATAGAAATGAAACGCCCCTCCATGTGTTTTATTATGAAATATCTATATGATTAATCATCAATTTTTAAATATATAATTTAAATTAAAATAACCTATAATCACCTAACTAAAATTAAATTAAATTAAATATAATTTTAGGTTGTTTTAATCTGGATCTGGAATTTAAAAATTGATAATTAATCATATGAGTGTTTCATTGTGTTTCACCTCCATTTAACCCTTAATATTTAATAGTAACATACAGAACTAAATCATTTTCCTAAAACTTAGTTTTTTTTTTCTGAAGTTTATGTTATTTTATAAATGTGTTTCTATCAAATATGAATATTCACATTTACCCATAACTTAAGAGGTATTTTTCTATTGATAATCTATTCTAATGATCTAAATTTAAAATTACTTGTGCCCATCAAAATTATTTTGTAGAAGATATAAATTGATGCTTATAATTGTCCTCCATCTCCCAACCATTCATTTTGTATGGAATAGTAAGTCATGTTTTATTATCTTACAATACATTCATTTAAATTGGCCATATATGATTTTCTAATTAGAATGCTATTTTGACACTTTTTTCTCTCTTCTTAGTGTATCAAAACATATTAATAAATGGAAAAGGTAACAAATAATAATAATAATAATAATAATAATAATAATAATAATAATAATAATATAATATAATAATAATAATAATATAATAATAATAATAATAATATAATAATAATAATAATAATAATAATAATAATAATAATAATAATAATAATAAATGAAAAAATAACAAAGGCACATGTGTCACTTGAGGAGGTGATTGATGGTAGTGATTGAAGATTGTGAACATTATGTGATGGGACTAAAGGTGGTGATGTTGCTACGAGAGGGCATTCGCGATGTTGCTACAAGAGGGGATTAGTGATGTGGCTATAAGAGAAAGGATGTGATAGTGGGGAACAAAGTGGCAACTATGTGGCACAAAAGGCGTGAGTTTGAAGTTCGGATGACGTTCATATATAAGACACGGCGAGGGAAAACTATGAATAACAATAAGGAACTTAAGAGTCAACTAAAGGAAGTTGTGCAAGTTTACTTGAAGAATAACCAATGATATGGTTGCAACCCGGGTGGTGGCGCGATGTTACAATGACCAGTGATGTGCTAAAGCTGGCACAAGGCAATGGTTTTATAAGATGGAGGGAGGTTGATGAGGAAAGAGGGGGATAAGGACCAAAACAACTTCCCTCACTACCGCAAGGGTTGCATTCTCTTGTTGTTCTTTTTTTTACTTATTTATTATTTATTTCTCCAATAACATGAATGGGAGAGAAATATTGATGTGGCAAGATAATAAAGATGGATGATTGTCTCAAAATGAACTTGAAGAATTGAAATTGTAGATATAATTGTCCAATTACAAGTAGTTTTCATAGATTGCAACAATAGTTATCAAAACAACATAATATCATGGGCTATGAAATAAAATTTTATGGATGATGTTTGTTGTCATAACTCTTTTTTGTATGATTTATTTTTTCATTCAATGTTATTTAATAGTTACGGCAATCAAAGAACACAACATTTGTGTTATTTAAGGATCATGAAACATATTTATGTTACATGACTAAATGTCTTGGGATAATGCTAGAGGTGATAAAATATGGTGGATTGAGAGAATTTCTGCAACACCCATATTTTAATTAAATTGGAATATATTAAATAATAATATTTTTGTTTGTGTACTATGAGTTAGATTTAAATAATAGATTCATATTCATTCTAAACTTAGATAAAGCCTTAGAGAACCACTATAAACAGACCTTTAGAAGGGAGAGAAACCCTCATTCTTTTCCCTCCGTCATAATTCTCTTTCTCACTCTCTCCCATGTGCTTAGGGAAGAAATTTCTCTCTTCATCTCTCATGTTTTCTCCTTCAATCCCTTTCTCTCTCTTAAATTCATGTTAAAACTTCATTAGGAGAACATGAAAGAGATCAACAATTGTGCGAAGATTAAGGGAACGAGGAGAATAGATGTAGGCGAGAAAGAAGAAATTAGAACATCAATAATTGAGGTAGTAATTAGATTATCAACCTTACGACATTGCATATGTGAATCATTGAATAAAGGAATTGTAGAAAGATTATTAGGATATAATCCATGCATTAAAGTTATAATTTTTGTACAAAAAGCTAGAAGTATTATGCATGGATTCATTTTGAGACGGAGATGAAGATTGTAGCCATCAAATGGGCATTGATGAATGATCAACATATCATCCCTCCTTCTTCAAGTGTCAAAGGATCTTAAGTATAGGTTCTAGAATCGAGTTGTTAGGGTTTGAAGGAGATCTGTCAACATTTGTACGGCGACAAAATTCATGGCATGTGACCTTTTCATCATGATCGTGAATTTGTTAGACGTCGACAACATCATAACCACGAATTGGAATTCACAGCTCGTGAACTTTCTGTCAAGATCATGAATTGAAATGCACACTCGTGAATGCATAGTTACGCATTGTGAGGTTGAAGATAGGAGATGGGCGCTTAGATCACTCTTGTGATGTCACGACCCCGGTTCAAACCTTAGTTTGACCCGTAATCCGTGATCTATTACGGTCGATCAAATATAATATGGCGGAAGCATGTCACAATTCATTTGATATTTCACATGGATATTATCAAAATGTAATCATAACACATGCATTATGTATATTGATCTCAGAGCAAATCCACACTAGTTCATACTTATACATTATACAATATTTTCTTTTAACATATAACATCCTTATATAAAAGATATACATCCTGAGGAGACATACATCCTCATAAAATGATCAAAGAAAGAGACCTAAGTCTCGTATCTAACTTGTGCAAAAGTGTTTCAATCCCTACAGAGGATCATCAAGCACGGTCATGACACTAGTCTACTGATATAAAAAATGTTGAAAACTCCATTACGAGCAAACCACAGCTCAGTAAGTAGAAAACTCATAGTCTATGTATTATCATCTACTCATTTCGAATAACCAATATAAATATATATCCTATCAAATATCATATGTACCATATCATAGAATAAATGGAAACATATATCAATACCAACATATCACGTCTCTATTGCATATCATATAAGATATAATGCACTTGTGCAATTATGTACGCAACATGTCATATCATCACCATATTATATGTCTGTATCATATCAAGTAGCATGCTATGTACTTGCGCAATCATGTATGCAACATGTCATATCACAAACTGGCCAGAAGTATCATATCACTCCTTAGGGTATCATATCATCCGTGCCGAGGAAATATATTATCCCTTAGGATATTATATCATTCCTTTCGGGGAATTTTATATCGTTCCTGCATAGAACATATCATCTCGACAGAGGAAAGACAAATACATAATCCTTTCACATATCCATATCATCATAGAATATCACTTAGGATTGAATTATTACTATATCATTCATTTGATGAATCCATATACAACTTGTCCAAAAGCACTTTGCAATGCATATATAAATATGTTTGCATCATTAATATTTTCATTTCATGAACTTTTCAACATTACTTTGGTTTTACTTTTGCAAATGGCAGATGAAATAAGGTCAGCTATAAAATTTATAACAATTAGGAAACACTACATATTCAGGTAATACAAATTTTATCAAGAAGTAGACTCTTGAATGTTCAATTCATATAAATATCATATTTTAACTTATTCTGTAATGACCATGAAAAATTCAGAAAGATGACATTGTATGTTACATAAAAAGAACCTGAGCTCTTTCTGTGAATACTATTTATTGTAGAGTTTACAATTCAGACAAATCATTTCAAAAAATAACAAGAGTTTGCCTTAATCATTTACTCATAACTTCTAATATAGAATTCTGATTAAGTCAATTTCAAAACCTATTGAAATTAGACGTAGAGGGGATATAATAGAAGGATGTTTATAACTTTTGGAGGAGCTAAATGTATCAAACAATCCCAATGAAGTTTCAAGAATGATTTTGTTTCAGCTAGGGGTGTGATGTACTCATAAAAATCTTGACTTTGATTTTGTTCATAATTAGTGAAAATTAGTAGAACATGAGAGTAACCCGATCCGAGAAACCCTTGGTTAACCGAAATTTGAAGAGGGAATTCATAGAATAGGAGTTAACTACTTACCTTATGGTGAAAACTCTAATTTTTTTCTCTTAGCTAAGTTGAAGTAGAACTCAAGAGTGTAGTCCTTGGCTTCTTTGTAGATTTCGGAAATGGGGTAATAAATAAATGAACAGGTGGTAAAAGAGGTGAGAGTGAATTCTTATCCCTTTAAGAAATCGACTTAAAGCTTGAGAGATTTTACCATCATGTTGACAATATTTACATGTAATGCCATTTAAGTAAATGTTCGTTTACTTAAGACATTACATGTAAATAAGAAACTAACCCCCATTTCGATTCAAAGAAAATATTTACAAAAATAAATTTTAAAGGAATCAAAATCTAAATTTTGACCCGAAGAACAAAATCGATAATTTTATAGATTTTTTCAATTTTGCACCTTCATTTAACCTAAGTAAAATTTCTCCTAAAATTTGTTAAAAATCATATTTAGTATAACATATATGAACAATTACCGAGACTTTATTTTTCTTAATTCTTATATTTTTAAAAATTATATTTTCATACCTTTAGCGATATTTCAGCATTTTTAATGCTCCGACTGTTAACGTTGAAACTTCTATCTCAACACGAGTATCATAATACATCATATAATGTGATATTAACACATGCCATCTTATATGATTTAAGTGAAGGATATTACACGTGAAGCTTCAAATCACACACCATGAAATTGAAAGTCACGACTATGAAATCGTGGTTACGAACAGTTAAGACATGCAGAGGGGAGGATGATGTTTAATCATGTCCGCAAGATTCACATCACACACGTGAAACTGAAAGTCATGATCATGAAATCAAGATTATGAGCCATGAAGATGCATAGGGAAGGACGATGTTCGATTAAGTCCACTAGACCCATGAAACTGGAAGTCACGCCCATGAAATTGTGGTAATTAGTCGTGAAGATGCAAAGAGGAAAGGCGATGTTTCGAACGCATCATGAGGTGAATCCCACGTCCGTAAACTGAAAGTCACTCCCTGATTTGGGCTATGAAGTTGTAAGGAGAAATTTAACGTTTCGGTCACGATCGTGAAGCTGAATCTCACGCCTATGAAGTTGACTGTCATGCCTCTTGAAGTTGAATCTCATGTCCGTGAAGTTCACTCTCACGCCCTGTGAAGTTGAATCTCACGCCCTTGAATGTGAAGATGGCATGGTTTGTGATGAAGTTGAGACTAGAATATCCGATGTGGGCAACATTATGCTTGTCAAACGATAATGTAATGCTTAATCTTATTGTAATGATGGTTTAATTGTATTGGATATTTTCATAAGTTTATGTATTGATCTAAGGTGCCTGGAAGTTAAGCTAGAGGTGAGCGGTATGCTCAAATGAAAATCAGATTAAAGGTTATGAATGATTGTGATTGAATTTGCACATAAAGAATAGAGCTCCACCAATTACAATTTTATCTCGATTGCAAGATTCTATATTGATTGTAGAATTCTTCCCTCATTGCATGACTTTATTTAAATTGTGGGACTTGTCCCAATTGCATCTTAGATATGAGGTGACTGAGTTTCCTCAAGAACTATTAAGTCTATTGATTAACACTTTATGGCCTAGTTAGCATCCTATGACGGAATAACCTGAATCTTCCATGTATATAAAAAAAACTCACTATTGTTTTTAACAATTGACAACTTAGGACAAGATACATATAAAAGAATAAAGTGATCCTAAGTATCGAAAGGGGCTTGAACATATTGACTATTGTGAATATTGCACATCTTGATGTGATCGATGTTATTGCTATTGATGGGCTTATATAATTGAAATAAAGAATTGAGTAGGGCATATTGAAGATTATGCATCATATGGTGCGACTAATGTCTTTGCTACTAATGACACTGAGAAATAAATATACTCTAAATAAAAGATACAAAGTAATAAGAGGCATGTATTTCTTCCATAATTGAATTATGGTCATTGAGAATTGAAAAAATTACAAGTAAAGAAAAAGGAGAAAGTAAATTATTGTCAAAATGATTATTAAGTTAGCATACTTTCTTATATTACGTTCATATATGATCTTCCATATTGATTATTACTATTACATATTAAGTTTCGTCGCTCATTAGAGAATTGTCTCTCATACTTTTGATCCTGTAGGTGATAAGATCAAGGATCGATGATGGCACTGGTGATGCAGCTATTCATGATATGATGACTTGCACATAATAAGAGTATTGATATATCATGCTTAGTCTAGATTGAGTTATATCTATTTTTACAATAGAAGTTGTTGAACTTTGAATAGTCATGTTTATTCTTTATTGAACTATGTAAGAGGATGTCTTATTTGGCTAGAATATTAAATAGAGATTTTATTTTGAAATTATTACTTGCGCATGATGTCTCCCTATTGTTGACCAGTCTATTAGACAATTGTCAAGTCAAAAAAGAAGATTATAACGTATTCAAAAAGACATTCTATCACGTGGAAGTGTGGTCTTTTGAGGGCGTTATAGTTAGATAACAAAACCAACCTTGTGCATTGAGTTCCGAATGGTGGAAGAATGTAAAAATCCAAGACAAGAGGTCAAATAGTTAAATTTCACATGGACAAAATACAGAGTTGATCATGGAATTATAAAATGTTTGCACTCTTTATCAGTCAAAATATATTTTAAACTCGTACATGCCATGATTTCAAAGTAGATAATTTTTTGAATGGCCTAAGGATGTTACAATTTTATAGAGAGAAGGATTTTGGCATATAAGTCAAAAGAGAAGACAAGTTTGGACAATAAGGAGGAACTTCGAGATAGTCTTATTTATTTATTTATTTATCCTTTCATTGCTAATGCATAAGAAATGATAGGTTGGAATTGCTTTTTATGAATTATTTGCTTTGCTTTTCATGTTTAGAAATGATTCTCTTCGTGTATATAACTTTTTGAACTCGTCTTAGGCCTAAAGTTGTATGGGTAAGTAATTTTAAATTAGAGAGTGTTTATTTATTTGGATCTTTCTTAGTCTAATGAATCTTACTCAATGTGTTAGTTAGAAATTGATTGAGATGAAAATAGTTGAACTTATCTAAAAAGATTGACTTAACTAAGAACTTTTTCCTTCTTATGGAATTACATAAACTATTTTTAAGCTTTGTAAATATATGTTAATTTTGAATAAGAAATTTACATTTTATGTTGATTATAACTTGATCAAACATTTCAAGTTATGATGACTAATTCATTTTTTTAACTATACATCATGAATTTATTTTTTATCAAATCATAAAGAACCTAATTACTTGACATTAGAATAATCATCATGGGATTCCCACGATATTTTACTCATTACTTCTTATACAAGTAGTTAAAAAGGCATATCTTAAGATAATTGGATTGGTTTTATTCATATGTTGTAGTTAAAAAGACATAAGTAAATTAATATTTGAATTCTGGACCTCGTTGGAAGAATTAAGGCCTTCAATCATTTGACCTAGAAGTTTGGTTGATGTAATTTGATTGATTCAAAATGTTTGTTGAATTTAAGCGACGAGAGGTGTAAAACATTTTCATGTCATTTATTACATTACGTATTTATACTGAATATTTTCCCTATACTCTTTTAAATTGTAATTTATTTCCAAACTATAAAATTACAAATTCTTCAATTTATAACTTAAATTCTATTTACCTTTTGAATTTCAAAACTTTCCCACACAACCATAAATTTTGTTAACAAAAATGGTAAGTGTATGGACTATGGAGTTAAATAATAAGAAATTACATAAACAAGTAAAAGGAAAACTAGGTTAGAATAAAATGATAAGAATAGAATTCTCGAGTTCGAATCTTTTATACGTGGAAAATTATCGTTAGGAGCTTCACCCATCATAATCAGTTGTTCGATCTTGAACTACATAAATTATTCTAAGTACTATCCGGGATACCATGGGACCATAGTTGTAAAACTCGGCCCGGCCCGGCCGGTCGGACCGGTGTCCGGAGCCTAAAACGGACCATGAGTCATCCTAAACCCGGGGTGTCAATTGGTCCGCTTTGACCCGGTCAAACCCGGTCAAAACCCGGGTTGAACCGCTCAACCCGACGGGTTTGACCAACCCGGCCAAAAAAATATATATTTTTTCAAATAATAAATAGAAGTTTAATTTTTTAAAACTAAATAATCTACTTTGTCATATAAGTAAAATTTGAAATAATTATGTTAAATAAAAAACTTAATGAATTAAATCTAAAGTATTTAATAATTATCTTAAATAATCAATTCAGAAGTTTAGTTTAATTTTTCAAAGCTAAATAATCTATTTTGTCATTATTAGTATTTGATAATTATTTATTATTTATCTTTGATCATTAAGGACTATTACAGATTGTGAATTAGAACTAAACAATATCATGTTATTATATCAATAATATGTGCTCATGTATTATGATTTTATACCTAATTTTTTTATTTTATATTATTTTATTATTATCCGGTTCGATCATCCGGTCTGATCGGTTCGACCTGATCCGTCGAGCTATCTGGGTCGATGTCCGGGTCGGATTTTAAAACATTGCATGGGACAACAAAAAAAATGAGAAGGCACACTATCAAGTATCAACAGCTACATTAGTGATGGACTTTCGTGTGTGCTCGTGTCGTGCCCGTGCTGGTCAACTCGTGTTTGATCGTGCTCGTGCTCGTGCCCGTGTCGTGCTGCTACAGTGTCGTGTCGTGTCGTGCC
>LTAE01006668.1:0-17686 GCA_001647135.1 Pontederia paniculata
ATTGCGCGCGGTGACGGCCGCGGATGGGGGCGGAGTGCTACGCGGTGGGCGGCTATAAAACGATCAGCGTGTGCTGCGAGTTCCCAATCCATACTCACACAACATCCGGTTTCCTTGAAAGATCCTTCAATATGTAATATGAATAAAAATAGTTCGTGTTGTATTTCTGCACACACATTATCAATAAAAAAATTATGAGTAATTTTTTGGCTCCGGGTATGGGACTGTATATAAATTAGATTAGGCTTCATCTCGGTAAAGCCCAACTCCATTAGCTCGAGTTTTAGAAAGCCCAGATTCGACGAATCTGAATGCAGTCACCTTCATTTTGTATATATAAAATATGTTATTTTTTGTTATTTTGCACTTTAACTTATGTTTACTATTTATTGCTATTTTATTATTTTCGACACATATTAAATAGTTAGAAAGTAATTACTTCTAGAAAATGATATATAGAGAACAACGAATACTATCTTTACAAGAAATACTCGTTCTACTCCATATAAAAAAATATACATTTATATATAAAAAAATATTTACCTCTATTATATCATACATTTATATTTGGTATTCTCTGTATAGATCATCGATCCATATTTTTAAATATAATTTAAAATATTAAATTTTATTATTCAATGCTAGATTTTATTTATTTTACATTTGTACTTGTTCTATTCCATATAAATGTTTTTCTAGTTTATTATTTCATTTTATTTATCATTTGTTCAAAGTTGCATTTTACATTTTCATAATAAACATCATTTGATTGAATTAGATTTTACATTTCTATTTATTACTCATTTCATAGGTAGAAATAAAATTAATATTTCTATTATTGTGCACTTATGTGTACACTAAATTAATATTTAAATATTAAATAAAATTTACTTTTTTATTTTTATGTTAATCTATTAAATTGTTAACTATTAAATTTTAAAGGTGACTTCAATAATTGAGGTATAAGTAAAAATAAAAATATAACATGCTAAACAAAAAATTATGATCGAATCACTCTAGTATATAAAAATATATATTAAAATTAATAAAAAAATTTCGAGCTATTAGATAAATTTTAATAAAAGAATCTATATATTGTGCAACACACTATGCTACAAATTCTCTTTTCCCTATCTTTTAATAAACTATTTCACGATTAATTGTAAACCTCTTGAAAATACGTTAGAAAAGAGGAGAGAATTTTAGAATAAAAATGTGCATCTTTCAGTAAAAAAAAAACGATAACAATTTTCAATAAAAGTAAAGAACAAAATGATGAAAATTTCCAAGGTGCATTGCAAGGTAGATGAAGTCGGAGGTTCTCGGCGGTCGATGGCAATTTCCGGCGACGATCCCCGCCGGCGCCATCTCCGGCATGCCTCGTCGCCGAGTTATGTGTTCTCTCCGGTCGCCGAAGACGGCGGCGATGGCGATGAGACCGGAACGCGGCGGCGATGGCAACCGGATGTTCGTCTTTGGCACGGGGTTCGTCGGCCGCTACGTTTCCGATCGGTTGATCCGAGAAGGATGGTAAAGACACTTCTGTCATCCCATCGATCCTTCGAGCTTTATGGTTCTGGATTCATTTTTTTTTCATTAGGTTTTCTGTCGTTCGATTTATTTTAGCACTGGAGTCGGAAATAGTTCTTATTTGCAACTTGATGTTGCCAGGCAAGTGTCTGGTACTTGCACAAGTGAAGCGAAGAGGAGAGAACTCGAGGAGATGGGATTGGATGCCTTCCTCTTTGATGCAACTAAGAACAAGTACGTTTGTGCTTAACTTTGCTCCGAGACTGCACAGTTGATTTCTAGTAAGCTTTCGATGGTTTTCCTCACACAAATCCAACTCCGATGTATCTGCCTATGTTTGCAGCCTTACGAGCCTTCATGCCTTACCTCTTGCAACTCACCTCTTAGTCACCATTCCACCCATTCCGAACATTGGGGATCCTGTAAGTTAAATTTAGCATTCATGTCATTAGTTCTTTTATGTCAGTTTGTCGATAAAAGATGGGCATATACTCCTATATGATTTCTAATGCAGTTGATTTGTTTACACGAAGAATTGCGGGCAACATTAAGATGTGCAAATCTTGAATGGCTATGTTACCTGTCCTCAACAAGTATGCTGAAACAATCTTACTGCTGTTCTATATTTTATCCTCATAAAGTTAAGAATCATACTGTTGAACTATATTCTAGCTATATTATACAAGACATATAGCAGATTTATGACAAATAACCACTATTGTTACCTTCCAGTTTCACTTCTTTTGTGACTGTTTTTAAGCTTAAACATGTTGATCTTTCAAGTAATTTGTGCTCAACAAGTTTGTGAGCTGCATTAATAGTCAAGACATGTAATTCCATAAAGCTCATTAAGGCTTCTAATGTTCAAGTTCATCCCCTCGGATCTATAATGTAAACATGCAGGAGTTTCCTATGATTATCAGGGATGGATGAAAAACTGTATCACTTTTTTGTTAAGAGCATCAAGTTCAAATCCATCCCCTTGGCCAATAAAGTAAACATGATTTTTTTTATCGAAAAGAAACATGAATATTACTATAAAAGTGATATATGGAAATTATAGCATGAAGTCTACTTAAACTAGAGCTTAAGTTCATACGATCATACATTTAGTACATATGGTAGGATAGATATTCTTTTTACTAAAATCCTACTATTTTCCTTAACCATTCCTTGTTATGCAGTTCTTATTATTAATTTGTTATTACAAGCACATCCAAAATGGGATTGTGACATTTTATTAAGTATCAAAGGACCACACGAACAGTATTCTTTAGGATATTTAGTCATGTTAAACTTGTTTGTTGTTGACACAAGTTATACAATTATCATCTCATAAAGAACACTTTGAGATATCATGGTATCACATTATGGAGTTGAAAATAAAAGTGAAAAGATTGTATGTCCAGCAGCTAACTCCATCTTTATGAGTATTATTTAGGAATTATCTTGGAACAAACTCCTAGTTTGCTCTAGTAAAGGTCACAATTAGCAAAAAAAAAATTAATTAAATACCATTGACATATCAAATGAGTTTGTGGAGTTTAGTCAAATATAGTCTGCATTTGTGGTAGGTGCACCTAAATTTTCCTGGCTCAGTGATCAATAATGTTTTTAGTTCTTAGAAAGCATCTACATGTTTTACAGGTGTTTATGGAGACTGTGGAGGTGCATGGGTTGGTGAGGAGTAAGCACTAGTTCTCTTTGTTCAACTCTTGATTTTAAAAAACTACTTTTGTTCCATCTAAGTGAGTATTTATTTTTTATCCAGCTATCCTGCACAGCCTAAAACAGAACTTGCGAAATTAAGGTTGGCATCAGAGGAAGGATGGCTGAATCTAGCACATGATCTTGGTATCACAGCCTATGTATTTCGACTGGGCGGCATATATGGACCTGGAAGAAGGTTTGTTTTTCTTTTACTCACGCTAATATGAAAATGGCAACAGTTGTTTTGTTTCTCCCTGGACTCTAATGACATGTTGATCATATCACACTACCTTAGTCTTATTCCTAACATTAACATGCGGACATCTACTTTATATGCAATGTTTGTTTTCCTATCTTCACTACTTCTGGTTTACTTAATCCGAATTTTAGGAGAAAAAGATGGTTTGTTGCAATTTTTTTTTTAGAAGGGAAAGGATGACTACAAGGTTGGTAGTCTCCCATTTGTATTAAAGTAGAAAAGGTATATGTACATGTATGATAGAGAAGGCTGCATTAAAGATACGCCTTCCAAAAAGTATGTCTCAAAAGAAAACCCTATCCCAAGTCCCACTCCCTCATAGAAGAAGAGATGTGGTGTACAATATTCTCAGTGTAGCATCTCTCCCCACAAAAAAAGTGCGATTCGCTGCAGCCATATCGCCCATGCGGTAACCATAGCAGTAGTCCATGACCCGTCGCCAGCCCGCGTTTGGTCGCGTGTTCCGTGCTCGTAACGAGGCCCAAAACTCTCCCGGGCCCGAGGTGTCCACCTCCACAAGTCCAATGCGGCGCCAGGTCTCAATAGCCAAGGGGCATGTTAAGAATAGGTGAGTGATATCCTCCTCGTCCGTCCCGCATAGTGCGCATGTAGGATCAGCTTGTGGCACCCATCTCGATCTGTATACCTTGGTTAGGAGTCTACCTCGTCGAAACAACCAACTGAAGATTTTGACTTTGACTTTGAGGGGCATGTGCAGGCGCCAGATGCGCCAGGAGTCCGCTCTGGTATCCTCCGGTGCTGAGCCCCCCGGGAGTAGTTGTCTATAAACTCTGCTCGCTAAATACTGACCAGGTAGCCAGAGTCAGCCGTCTGTAGTGGAAGCCTTCGGATGCAATCCTGAAATGTGGTCCAACAATCTGAGATCTGATAAAGCTGCTCTGAACTGCGGAAGTCATATACCTCCTCCTGCCGTATCTGTCGACACCCAACACTCCCTGACCGTCACCCTCGACCTAGCTGCAAGGGCTGCCAGGCGTGGGAATGACCCCGCTAGTGTATCTCCATGTGTCCACTCGTGGCTCCAAAAGGCAAGTCAGTCCTTGAGCCCAGAGTGGCCGAGAACAGGGGTCTCAGCAATGGCAGAACTGTGGCGACCCCGCGCCAAAAATGTGATGCTCCCGGTGGGAGTCGAGTCCGTGACTCCCATGATAGATCTCTCCCATAGCAAGCGAAGAAAAAATTGCTCCACATGTCCACCCCTGGCCCCATGATTCGACCAACCCATCTAGCCAAGAAGGCGTGATTGGTCCAACTTAGACTCGGAACCCTAAGTCCGCCATCCGACACTGGTCGACAAATTTCTCTCCAAGCCACAAGCACTTTTTACTTAGACTGCAGCTACAGCTTGCTGTTGTTTAATTATCTGCATTTCTTCTTTCATATGGCTTTTCTGATTTCAGTTTTATGCAAAATTTATAATTGGTCTTTTTCTTTGATCAATGCAGTGCTCTGGATACCATCATGAAAAGCAACCCCTTGTCTGAAGGTCAACAGAGGAGGATGTCTAGACTTTACACAGCCCGCATTCATGTTGCTGACATATATCAAACAATAAAGGCCAGCTTTGGAGTTACTTCTGTGGGGTATGTGCAATTGCTCCTCTTCCCTCTTCCATGTTCATCCTTACCATTTCTGTTATATGTTAGTGATACATGAATGAAAGTTTTCCTTTACATATTAACGAGAAAGTAAGATCATTTGCTCTTTTAATAATTCCACAGTTTCCTCAAGAGATATAATGTAAATCTTATAATGTAAATCCACCAATGCTTTGATATTTTGTAGAAAAAAATGGATAATATCCCAAACGATCATCCAATTTTACACCTGTCCCCAAATGGTCAATTAACTTCAATTTATAACCATGTGGTCATCGAACTTGGAAACCTTTACATGTGTGGTCATTTTGACCGACTACCTCTCATTTCCAGGTTAACTCGTGTTTTCTGTCTCCTCCAAATCTACGGGGACATCCTTATCTCTAAGTCATGTAGACATTCGCTATTATAATATTTTTCTTTCTCTTCCAGAATAATAACAATGAAATCATAAAAAAATTTGAAAAAGAAAAAAGGTGCAGCAGCCCCTTCCAGCAATGACTGGGGCCACCGCTCCCTCTCTCCATAGCGAGGGAGATAGGGGGAGCCATTGCCCACCCTCCTCTCTCCTGTGCGAGGAGAGAGAGGGGGGAGGCGGCGGCCCTATCATCGTCAGAAAGAGGGTCTGCTGCTCTTCTTTTCTTAATTTTAAATATTTTGTATTATTTATTAAATTATTCTTATTATACTAGTGATGTTGAGGAATGAGATTTTTTTTTTAAATAATGAATATTGACATGAGAGAGAGAAGGATGTCCATGTAGTTGTTAACTGGCTATAACTGGTCAAAATGACCCTGGCTGAAAGATTTTAAACGTTTGATGACCATTGAGTTACAAAGTAAAGTTTAGCGATCATTTGGGAAAGAGGGTAAAGTTGAGTGACTGTTTTGGAAATTTACTGAGAAAAAAAAAACTCATGCTCTTGTACCCATTGATGTTAAATCTAAGTAAACGAATAATAAAGCTAGGTACTAGTTGCATAATAGGAAGGCGATCTTTGCCTTGTAGGCCCGCGACAAGGGGCAATTCTTGTTTACTCGTCAACAAAGTTAACTGACTAGTAGCAGGCTAGCAGCATACAAATTTAAATACTGACTAATAAGTTTGTGATAAAGAAATTATTGTATGAATGTGGTCAATAACAAAGAAACATTGCACCTCTTTTTCTGTTGCTATGTGTCATGACAAAATATGGTATGTATCTGAATGTAATTGCTTGCATTTGAGATTTGAGGATTTCTAGCAGTCCCTCAAACAGGGGGCATGCATCAGGATTCATGATTTAATCACTAATGCAAATGTGGCAGTTGAGTGCCTCTGGAATTCTTATGGGCGATCTAGTCACAACGAAATAATGTATCTCTACAGGTAGGAACTGTTATTGATAATATTGTGTAGTATACTCACTCTCTTGTGAGGATTGGTCGAGGTTCTTGTAAGACGCTTTGTGACTGTACGTAATGCTGAATCTCTGATCTCAAATAAAAAATGATAACCTATGAGCAAAATTATATATCTTGCATTGATCCTCCATGAGAAAGATTTGACCTTGTTGAGTTTAATAGTCTTGTCATTGGCATTCATATCATGTATCTAAAGTGACCCAAAGTTATATGTCCAATATCCATGGGAAGAGTATGCTCCTAAAGTGATGACATTATGTAGATCTAGGAAGTAAAAAGATTCATCTCATCGGCCCAGTGAATACAATGTGGTTGCATATGAGGTTTCATCTATAATTTTATGTTGCATATGAGGTTTCATTTTTAATTTTATGTGTTTCACTCCTTTGGTGTTAATCGTATGATTGCTAATGATAAAGACCATTGTGCATATTAATTGCCATGCAATATGAATCAACAAGATGAACATGACGTTATGTGAGAATTTTTTTTAGGAGAACGTTATGTGAGAATGACTGAATGATCATATATAAGGTCCTTTACATTTAAAGAATCATACTAAGGATGAACTTTCTTGGACTCTTGTCTTTCTTTTTTGAGGGGTAAAAGATGACTAGCCTATCTATATATCTATATCTATCTATCTATATGTCTGTCTGTGTGTGTCTTGTTGTTTGTGTCCGTTCGTCTGTCCGTCTATCCATTCCGTTCATTTGTCTCTATCCATCCAGCCAGCCAGACATCTGTGTGTCTTGTTGTGTGTGTACGTTTGTCCATCTGTCCGTCTATCCATTCCGTCCATCCAACCAGCCATCTATCTTACCTACCTACCTACCTACCTGATATCTTGTGTATGTTGTGTCTTGTTGTGTGTGTCTGTTTGTCCGTCCGTCTATCTCCGTCCGTTTGTCTCTATCCATCCATCCAGCCAGCCAGCCATCTATCTTACCTACCTACCTATCTACCTGATATCTTGTTGTGTGTGTCCGTTTGTCTCTATCCATCCAGCCAGTCAGCAATCTGTGTGTGTCTGTTTGTCCGTCCGTCTATCCATTCTGTCCGTTTGTCTCATCCATCCATCCAGCCAGCCATATATCTTACCTATCTACCTGATATATTGTTGTGTGTGTCTGTCCGTCTGTCCATTCCATCCGTTTGTCTCTATCCATCCATCCAGCCAGCCAGCCAGCCATCTATCTTACCTGCCTACCTACCCACCTGATATCGCATCCATTAGCCAAGTGCTCGATATCATGTCGGGGTGCTCGAGCTGAGCATAAGTGTCGAACTTGTTAGCTGGGTACCTGATATAGTGTTATGGCACCCATAGCCTGATAAGTTTTTTTTTCTCTATTTTTTAAAATCAATGAATAGTATATATATTTTTGCATTATGTCAAAACATTGTAAGCAAATAGTATGGCGAGTGACTGAGAGAATGTCTGAGTTTGATGTCTTGTAGTCTGCATGTAAATTCAATCTTCTTATGCAATTAAATAGATGGGTATTCACGGTACCCTTCCTTTGCTTTCTCAAAAAAAAAAAGTTGGTATAGTTAAATAACACACTAACTAAATGTTTTAGAGGTCTTTGATTCAAATCATACCCTAATAATCTTTTCTGACATATAAAAGATACAAAAATAAGGAATTTCTAGTAGGGCAACTTGACTCGTTATAAGAGTAGACAAGTGTCCAGGGAGGGTTTTCCACCTTACCAGGTTGGCTCAGCATCCTGCTGGGTGTGTGATGTAGAACAAGAATAATCTTATGGGTCTTATGTCCTATGGTCATTAGTATTTAGTTATGGGCCTTTAGCATGAGCCATTTAGTTAGGTCTTTTGATTAGTTTAGTTTTTTTTATTAGTTTTCCTTTTATTAGGAGTTTTCCTTAGGTTAGGTTACCTTTTATTATATTTTCTTTTATTTAGGTTTTCATACTATTTGATATATGGGGTGTTTAGAACCCTATAAATATTGTTGTATGGTTTCTTTGAAACCTAGACTTGATTTATAATATTTGCTATAAGCATATTTTCCTCTATGTGGATTTAAGTCTCCATCACATATCAATCTCCGTCAGTATGCCATCTCTTATGAGGATGGACGGAAATGCTTTCTACACCAAAGAAATAGGAAAAGCTTAATATGATCACCTATCACGAAAAAAATAAATCTAAACTGTGATCTAACTATATCTTTCATTACCTTTAGTGATTGCAGCAGAGGAAAATACAGAAGAAATAGGCACGAGAGAATAAAAAAGAATGATCAGTTAGAAATTCCTAATATGATTGTTTTCTATGACAAATTTAGCTTAATTATATCGAACAACAGTAAAGCATTATTTAATAGGTTCTCTTTTAGTTGAATTTTAATTATAATATGTGGCAAATGAAACCTCAAATATGGTTCAGTTAAACTCACTAGTGTATAATGAATGTCAAATTCAAAGTTTTTTATTGGTTTGTGCTTGTTCTTCCTGCTCATATTCTGATGCAGACAAAAGCCAACATAATGCTTGTCCTCCTTCCACGATTCAACACAATTAGCAGTTCAACACTTCATTGATTTTTTTTAGAAATTTTTCTCTCGATTATACTATATCTTAGTTTCTAATTGCATAGTTCACATCATTTTGTCAGGAAGTTGTTCAATGTTGTGGATGATGACCCAGCACCACGAGAAGAAGTGTTTGCATTTGCGGCGGATCTGGTTGAAAGAAGATGGCCAGGATTGATATGCAAATCCAATTGGTGGGACATGAAAGATGCACAAACCCTAAAATCGGACGATGGTCGAACCGAGAAGCGTGTATCTAATGCTCGCTTAAAGAGGGAACTTGGCGTTAATCTTATGTTCCCGACTTACAGATTAGGACTTCAGAACATTATAGAATCTCGCAGGTCAGGTTCCAACTAGATCTGAAAACTTCTACGGCTGCTTGTAATGCACCATGTTTAACACGGCTTCATCTTAGTTTGTCTGACAAGAAACCCTTGTGATTCAAGACATGTGGTTGCGTGAGATCAGGAGACGATGAAAATATAACAGTGAAATCTTATTCCAGTGTGCATCAGTGCATCATGTGAATTTAGCCAACGATACATCAAGTTTGAGGATGATGTGTGATCCGTGTTGTTATTAAACCAAATGAAAATAGTCCATACACTTTTCTTCATACTTCAATTATTTTAAATTTCTCATTTGTTATATGTGCTTGTGTAATAGAAATAAATAAATATAAATCCATTTGTTTGTAATTTCATGCGTGAAAATGGAGAAAGTGTTTTCCCCTATTTTCAGTCAAAAATATTTTCTCCAACTCACTTTATTAATTGGTCAACGTGCATGTGGCTTCTACTGAGCAATTTTTTTTCTCGCCAAACATAAAAAAATGCGGGAATGTATAGACTTTATCATGTACATTGTTTTGTTTCCAAGGGTGTTCAACGGGTCCGTTCGACCCGTTAAATCGGCCATCCGAATTGACCCAAATTAAATTGAATCGGTTCGGTTTCTTGTTCGGGTCAGATCCGACCCGACCCGATCAAGATCCGACCTTGGACGGGTCGAGTATAGGTTGAAAAATTTCAACCCAAATCAAATCGACCCGATGACCTAATTTTTTTATTTTTTTGAAATTAAATTAATTTTAATTTAATTTAAAGGTTAAATTTAATTTAAAATTTAAAATATATCATAATAAAATATTTTAAAAAGCTTTTTTATATTGTAAAATGAATATTAGATATAATGATTCATACTAAATATTTAAAAAATAAAATAAAATGAATAAATAAATAATGAAAAAAGAAAATAAAAAAAATTGATCGGGTGACCCGTCGACCCGATCCAATTCAACCCGACTTTGGATGGGTCGGGTTGGATCGGATTTGCATGTCAAAAATGACACGACCCGACCCAAACCGACCCGACCAAAATTGATCGGGTCGGTTTGGGTTTGGGTTCGGGTCGGGTTCAATCCGACCCGTGAACACCCCTAGTTGTTTCTATCGAAAGAAGAAACTAATTTATGAAAACCAGACCACTGAGAATTATATTTTCAATATTTATTTTATCGTAAAGAAACAGATTAACTAAATGGGCCTCATTGGACTTTTATATGCCGCATCCAGTCGGCCTTTCAAATTGGATCGTCTCATTGAGGCCCAGAAGGCCTTGAGTGCTTTGCGAGAATTTGAATAAACTTTTCAGTATTAAGAATTTGTAAATATAGAAGTGATTCTTTGTTTACAAAAGTGTCTTCTCGGTCGGAAAATGACTCTACTTAAGAGTTTATCGTTAGTAAATGAAGCATAGAAGCGGGAATGTATAGAAGCATTTTCCGTCAAAATACGTGTCATCATAAAATATGCCTCTTCCCGGAAACAAACATTAAGAAGTTATGAAGCTCGCTAAAACCCTATTTTCTAACAGAAATATTTGTGAATTAAATTTTATAGAACAGATAATATTGTAAAATACATATAAATGAGAATGTAGAGCACCCCACTCAGTGTAAAGCAATATTTTTAGATGATAAGAAATGTGCGGAACATATTTTGTTTCACACATATGGAACATGTCATATCGCATATGTATAATTGAGATTGAGACACTTGAACAAACTACTAGAAGATGATTCAATAGTACTTAAATTCTATCTTAATCTCAATCATAAATTGAAGATCGAACGACGTGACAGATGTGTGAAGCAAAATCTGCTTCACATATTTCTTGTTCTCATATTTTTATTCATTGTAACGGTCAAATTCTCAATATCATGTTTTCTTTGGCCTTACTTTGAATGTTCACTCAAACTAGCTGCGTTATTTTATAAAATTTCCTTTCATGATCTTTGCACCTGAATGAACTAAACACATAAATTACTTGGATGCTTCCTCATCCTAGTAGTACTATTCTCCTTGTGATATTACACAAACCAATGATGGATAAATAAAGAAGACCAAATCTAGATCACATGAATAAAATATTCATCAAAGATAAATTTACTACAGATCCAAATTGCATTGACCATTAACTATAACCTAATTACAGATCCATATTTCACTAAAGCACTTAGTCACATACCCATGTTTCAGTGTGCATCAATTATAACTTAATCAGAGATTCATGTTTCATTGCCCATTAATTGTACAATCAGTTATCCATGTCTCCTAGCTCTCTTCTACAGAGGCTACTACTTAACGAATGAGCACCAGATTTGGTTTTGATTCCATTGGCAAGATTTGGTACATGATCAAACTCAGGAAGCACTACCTTACCTTTATGGATCCTGTCTCAAATCAGATTAATCAAATCTAGTGAAATTGTTAATTCGGTAAAAAAACATACACATATATGGAATTTCTTTCCTCATAACTTGCAGAAACCTGGACATTAGTACTGGAGAATCAAGTGCCAGTGTGAGCAGAAAGGAAAAGAAAAAGAAAATATGTAACAAAAGAAGAGAAGAAAGATGAGGTTTACAGGTATGTCCAATTGGCATGTTTCTGCAATTCTCATTATCTCTTTTATGCATTAAACAAGTACATATGCACTCATCTTTCTTGCCTAATTGTTGGCAGCTTCCAAGTCCTGTGCACTGAAATAAGAACTCCAAGATACATCTTTTAGTAGAGATGTCAAAGCAAAGGAGAAAAAAAGGGGTAGCAAGAAAAAGACTACTCATCACTTGTAATTTAATTTCCTTGATGAGGATTCCTGCAACACAGTGGTGAACAGTTGTTTGTCCCAATCAGGTTTGGTCGCAATGTCGTTGCAATATAATGGATCATCATCTTTTGTCTTTGTTGCTGGCTTTTTACATTTCTGTGCAACAAATGAGTTGTTCCTCCTGATCAGGGACCTCACCCACCCAACCATGCAGTTTTTGGCATGAGCTTTCGCTCTCATCTTAACTCATCTGTGGCACCAAAGTCCCAAACTTTTTTTTTTAGCTCAAATGCAAAGCCATGACACGCCACCAGTCCATCACCAGCAAAAGCCCACAAAGGAAACCTCAGTTGGCCACTAAGAAATGTTGCCTTCTTCTCTCTCAGGTCACCACCTCCAGTCCAGGGACATCCATGCCACTTTTCCAAGCACTAAACAGAAAACAAAATCCGAAGAAAAAAATGGTATTAGAATTGTTAATTGAGTAAGAGAAGTTGTTTGCTTGTTGTGCATGGAACACTTTTTTTTTTGTTCAAACTTTTCACTATAATTTTTCCTTTTTCTTTCTCTGAACAGCACGGGTTTCTGCAGCAACCTGTCTCAGGCACATACATATGCACATATAATAACAGATAAAGGAACTATATTCATAAAATTGTACTGTCACTGGAAGAGCATTGCAGGAGATTCCCTGATACAGGAAATAAGTTCAGATTTGCAAAAAGTGCATGTAATATTCAACTCTCCACCTCCTGCCCAAGATGAATTCTATACAGGTTTCTGCAAATTTATAACTTGAGAAGCTTAATTAGTAGCTAGTGGTGCACGCTCGCTTGTACTTGTCTGCAACACCATCTTGCACCATCTGCACATTATATTAATGCTCATTAATCATGGAGAAACACATAGATTAATGTGACAGGCCTTTGTCGTCTTGGTATCGTAGATCTGCAGTACGTCTTTGTAATTACATAAATCAATGTGGCATCAGTGACCGAAAGGCAAACAAATATAACTTTAATCCTGAGGATATTCGAATCCAATTCTTAAATGCAATGAAGTCTACATATAGTACAGAGGAGTGACCACTTCAACAATTTCCAAATTAGTGGCATCTTGCAGTGCACATAATTGCCTTCTGAAAATATAAATTCCTTGGTTTGAATTGAAACTGCAACTTGTTCAAGTGTCACAAGATCGAATCTTAAAAGTGCGCATCGAACTAAACTACTTAAGATCCGTGAAGTTTCTGAGTATAAAAAAACAATTGAAATTGAACTGTATCTCAGGAGAAATTTTCAACTATTAAGAACCAAAAGCATACTAATTGTTTCAGCTTGCTTACATGACACATTTTGCCTATCAAACATGCGATGCGAGAATTCCGAAAACAATAAAGTTGACAAGTATTCTAATCACATAAGTAATAAAGTGAAGAGAAAAATATATCATTCCCTCGAGTTGGATGGGAGTTAAATTTAAAATCTTAACCAGTAAATTTAACAATGCTGAGTTTGACGAAAAGAAAAGAAAACAGAGTTGCAGTTGAGACTTAATATCCCTCCATTATAATTAAAATAATTTTGAATATTTACGATAGAAGGATTGCATCAGTTATAGGACTTAACTAACTCAAATTAAGTTAAATAAAAAAAATTTGAATCCAAATCGATCATGAATTAAATTATGCTAAGATGTATGAAATAACAAATATCAGTTATTAACCTCCTGAACCAAGTAATTTAATACTTCAAATTATGATTTTAAAACCTCGATAATTATAATAGACTTGCAACAAAATAAATTAAGAATAATTCGTCTAAAATTAAGAACACAACTTGCGTCGTATCAAAAAATGGTCCGCGTTAGTTGACCGCGTATCAAGTGAATGACCAATATGGCTTGCATTTTGTCAAACACGATCCATGTTGAGTTTGTCGAGAACTATTTTCTAATTTAAAATGTCAAAAATCAGACCAATGCATAGACTTATCATTAGCAATATTGGTAGACTAATGCTAACGAAAAGATTCTATTATTAAAAATCCATCAGACATATCCAAGTTCATGAATATTCGGACAAATTACATATCCTACTCAAGAGATTAATGAGCTTCAGCAAGTCTTCCCCTAACAGAAAAAATATTCTACTCTAGATAACATACAAAATATACTAAACATAAAATTATTTGTCATATAGAGAAAATAAAGTAATAGAAAATTATGTCGCTGAAAAAAGTATGCAACTATCCTTCTCAGATAAACAAAAGTGACTTCTTTGGGTTTCTACTTCTCGCAAAAGAAAATCATGATCTCCCTTGCATATGACTAGAGCACAACTTCAGAAAAATCAAAGAGAGATCCCCATCAAACTGTTCCGATGCCCTGTTTATAGTGTAAACTAGACTTTGAAGGTCTTTTATCCAACAATTGGACTCTACTTAGTGAACAAGTCACAACATCAGCCTTTGCTTTTTAGAATCATCTTTGTTGTGAGATAACACGACCCACGTTAAGTGAAAGTCAGGTTAAATGTAAATTTTAAACTTTGAATCAAATTGAAATTGAACACAATCCGCGTTTGGTATAAGTTTTTGCACAATGATGCTTCCTGTTAGCGCTAATTTTGACACGAATTCCTTGAATTGTTTCATCGCTCCATAACTCCAAATTTTATGTCCTTTGAAGCAAAACAGTAAACTCTTGCATAGCTTCTTACCCAAGATTATAAAATGATGCATGCAATTGATGAAACTATGAACAATGACTTATATAAGATGTTCTCATCAAGATGACATAATGTCAGATGGGAAATAGTACAATAACAGTGAGAGATACCGTCAAAATTTGAATCTAACAAAACTCAGTGATTGCATATGAGCTTTTTATAACACAACTTGTTGATCCTTTCCTTAATTATCAAAAGCCACATAAAGTAATGGGCAGTTAATAATGCGAGGTCCCCATTATCACATGGTCTTCCAAGCATGATTTGATTACGCAGTTCAGACCTGACTTTAATATAACTGATGATTTCTGTGGAATCGTTTCAGAAATTTTACAGCACAGAACTCAATTTTCTAAAAACTCTGCGAAGTTTACCGTAAGATCATTCTGACAGAAATTGATTTGGCTTGAGAAAGAAAGATTTTTATTGTCTCTGCATCTCTTGCTGCTTTTTCTTCCCTGTGAATATAACTCGACCGATACCAACATTTAAGAAATCATGTTTAAAAAGCATAGAGATGGTTTTTTTGCATTCAGTATGTTTAGTTCAAGGAAAAGAACATGCTAACCAAAATGACCAATCTCCTAACACGAGGGATGTGTTTCTTAAGCACAATGATGGATTTCTTCAATCATTAACCACAATGGAAGGGAACATGAGGCTTTCAGAAAACTGTAACAGATTGATTCAGGAGTGGACTCATCTTCATGACAGTCATGTCAATGGATTATTATATTACCATCGTTCGTGTATTCATATCATATGCACAATTCAGCTGAAAGCGAAATATGATGCTACACATACATCTTCCTTGCTTGATTTGTCAAATTAGAGGTTACTTCTATCCATTTCTCATCCACACACACACAGTACATGCAGAAAAAAAAAAAAAGATGTACAGGGAATGACAGCATACAAACATCACTTAATTTAGCCACTAAAAAACGTTTAATCATCAAATTGAAGCTGCAAGCAATGGCCAAAAAAAGAGAGCATTTTTATATAAAAGTTCTCATTACAATATATGAGAGATAAGACTGATTACATTTTAACAGCAGCAATATAACCTTAATAAAGATGCTTATATGCCATTATTACTGATATAAGATCTCCACTACCATTTGCCTCATAGCCCCCTGGTCCATATTAGCCTTAGAAACAGTAAAAATATCTTGTCCTCACTCCAACTCTTATCACACAATACAGAGCCATGGAACAACCAAGTAGGTGGACCTGTGCATGGCGAACACTGTCACCAAGGCCAAAACCAAAAGCCAAAAGGGTCCCCTCCTCTGGGCACCTTTACGGCTCTCTGCTCAGCAATATTGAAACATGTCTGCTGTGGCCATGATGGGTTGGTTCACAGCAATCAAGTTCCATGGCCTCATGAAGCTGTCAGGCGAGGTCTGCAGCCCATCGGGGACGAAGTCATTGCCGCCGGCGCCGGTGCCGGTGCTGTTGCTTCCGTTCATGAAGTACATGATCTCGTTCAGAGACTGCAGCCTGCTGCTCAGCTCCATCATCTGGGTCCTGAGCACGGAGTTCTCGCCCTCGACGGCGAGGTACTGCTGGGTGGTGATGTTAAGGATGGTCAGTGCCTGGCTGTTCTCCTTCCTCAGATGGCTCACCTGCGCCATTAGATCATCCAAATGCTTCTGTTTCCGCATCCTGGACCGGCGCGCCGACTCCCGGTTGGACAGCATTCGCTTCTGCTTTCTCTGGTTCATGAGGGCCTGCAGGTCCTCCTCGGACCCGGAGTTGGCAATCTGGCTGCAACCGGAGGAAGCTCCACTGGAAGAAACCATTGGGCTACAACCTTTTTAATCCTTTCTTAATTGCACACGAGAAAAGATCTGAACTTTAGTAGTTAATTTAGCAGATCTAATTATTAGGAAAACGGTAGACAAGAGATCTCTACTAGCTGGAAGATTTATTGCCAGATTAATATTATAGTAGTAATACTCAGAAAGATAGATGCTATAAGCAAAATATAGATGGAGTTTAGATACGCGGTCGGGTGGTCTGATCTCAGAGCAAGGAGTTCATGAGAAAACATAGAACCAGTAGAGGAACACCACAGAGAACGATTGCACCAAGTGGGTCCTTCGCCGGAGTGTAGAATTTATCATAAACCCAGAGAGGAGGATTTCACTGAGGACGGGCGACATCGGCGAGGAACATTAAGATGAGCCGGCGCCGCATGTGAAACAGGGGGGTGGCGGTGAACGGAAAGGCTCCACGGCGGGCAGCACGGAGTGCCGGAAAGGTGCGATCTTTCGCCGGAAAACCAACAAAAGTTCGGATTTTGACGCAAGGTCCAGGCGCAAGATGAGATTTTGATTCAGTCTAAGGAGTGCAATAAAAAGGCTTCTGGGCCCTGGAAGCGGCAGAGCTCTCAGAGCAGAAGACACCAAGAGGAAGGAGCACACAAACAACAGGAGGGAGATGAGAGAGAAAGAGGAGATGGAATGATGAGTAGTAATAAGGAGAGTATGCAGCACCACAAGGAGGAGATAAGGGAGAGATGTATGTAGGTAGAAAGGGAGAGGTGAGGGAGGGAGGAGAGAGGAAGAGGTTTTGGGAGTGCAATGGGGATGGAATTTATAGAAGAAGGAGATGAGGTTGGGGGGATTAATTATAATTAAGGTTGCAATATAAACTGCTTAAAAGAGATTTAAAAAAGTTTGGAATCTGTATTGACTGGTACTGGATGGTGGTTGAGAGAGAGAGAGAGAGAGAGAGAGAGAGAGAGAGAGAG
>LTAE01006669.1:0-24723 GCA_001647135.1 Pontederia paniculata
TATATATATATATATATATATATATTTATAGATAGATAAATAATGGTGTACATTCAAATGATGTAAACTTATATATTTTAAGTAAAAAAATTTTATTTGACGAAAGAATTTAAGGTGAAAATTTTAATTTTTTTATTCAAAAAACATATAGGTTTACACAAATTTACACTCATTGTGTTCATACTACCGTTTATTCTATATATAGAGAGAGAGAATGCCGAAGGGTATCCAGTTCCCAGGGTCACTTGGATTCAAACGTAGATTTTGCAGTCTGTAGTATTGAGGTCTTGCTGCAAACCAATTAATGGAGATTGGTATAGAGATTGGTGTGGGATGCCTGCAAGCATTGCTCTTCGCCGCTACAACCTTGTTTGTCGGCTTATTGGTATACTTCTACACGCCATATTGGAGACTTCGCAAGGTGCCGGGGCCTCCGGTGCTTCCATTCATCGGACACCTGCACTTCCACACCAAGTACGGGCCAGATGCGTTCTCAATCCTTGCCAAGGAATACGGTCCAATTTACAGGTTTCAAAATTTATTTACAGAAACTTTCACCTTGTCATGCACTAATATATGCTTTAGTTTTATGATACATATGTTACGTGCATGACATGGAATTCTTCATTTTGCATGATGGTCGCATGCATTAAATCAATTAACGTTCTAATCGTATACAATAATGAAAAAAGAAAACATTATATTATGTGTTCAGGTTCCACATGGGGCGGCAGCCGGTGGTGATTGTTTCAGACGCGGATCTGTTCAAAGAGATTGGAATCAAAAAGTTCAAGAGCATGCCAAACCGAGCTATGCTTCCACCGATCGCTTCGTCACCTATCCACCAAAAGGGTCTCTTCTTCTCGAGGTATTGAAAACTAGTTTCGTGCATGGATAAATTATTACTAAAGGAGCTACATGCGGCTATAGTTTTGAAACTTAGCTTTGTGCATGGACAATTTTTTTTCTTAATTTTTAAAACGAAAGTCAATAGATATATACGTCTAGTTCATATTTGAAGAATGAAAAAGAAATGTTGAAGAATGAAATAAGAAAGTTAATCAATGTTTAAAAATTAGGTACCATATTGTTACAAATTGTATTAGTTATAAATAAATAAAGTATTAGATTCACTTATAAATAATAATGCACTCATTGAATAAAAATCTTGGTTCGTTCAATGCTTCATCCTCATCTAGCTCATTGAATATCAATGTAATTATATATGTTTCCTCGATCTATAATCAATTCGATTATGGTATCAACAATCTTGTACGATGGATGATTTGCAGGGATTCGAGATGGTCAGCTATGATAAGCGCCATAATCCCACTTTACCAACCTTCACGCCTAGCCAGCCTCATACCAACCATGCAGTCCTACATCGAGGATGCAGCTCAACACCTCAGCACAGTAACAGCACAAGAGAAAGGCATAAACTTCTCCAGCCTCGCCCTCAAGCTTTCCACTGATATAATTGCCCGAGCAGCTTTCGGTGTCGACTTTGGCCTTTCAAGATCAGGAGCCTCAACTGAGCATGCAGATCAAGATGAGGACGTCTCAAACTTCATTAATGAGCACAAAGAATCCACCACCGACCTCAAGCTGGACCTCTCCGCCTCCACCTCCATCTTATTTGGCCTCCTCCTTCCGCTCCTCCAAACGCCATTTAGGCTTTTCATGAAGCATGTTCCGGGAACCGTTGACAGGAAGATGGACCAGATCAGCCAGAATCTGACGAAGAGGCTGGTCAAGATAGTGGCCAAAAGGGAGGCTGAGAAGGACAGAGATGCTGGTGTCTGGGATCTCGTGTCAACCATATTAAGCGCCCGAGAGCACCGCGGAATAGCAGCAAAGGACCTCTTCACCTCTGAATACGTCAGTGCAGTTGCTTATGAGAATCTTCAAGCTGGCTCGACAACCACTTCCATTACGCTGTCTTCGGTGTTGTATCTCGTCTCAAACCATCCAGAAGTCGAGAAGAAACTGTTGCAGGAGATCGATGGATTCGGCCCGCGTGACCTGATTCCTACAGCTGATGACCTTTGGAACAAGTTCCCTTACCTCGATCAGGCAAATTTCGTCCACAGTACTTCTCATATATAGATGATTCATGCATGTTAACATTTTAACTATTTCAATTCATTATTTGCTTTGTTGATGAACCAACCTGTCATTTATATATATTTAACGATGATAATGGCCATGCATGTAAACAATGCAGGTAATAAAGGAGTCGATGAGATTATACCCCGTATCGCCAGTGATTAATAGAGAAACAGCACAGTAAGTTGAAGTTGGAGGTTACATTCTCCCAAAGGTACGCAGGAAATTAAAAGATATAACATTAAAGGTCTTTTTTTCTTCGGCTTAGAAGACGACGGTAAATCTAAACAAATGATAGCCAAAATTAATGAAGATATATGTCAGGGTATTTGGAGAACCTGCCTTTGGTTCCGATTTGTCCTTTCCAAACGCTGGGATTCTCCGGATTTCACTTAATAGATTGATTTGATAGATTAGTTCTAATTATGTTTGAATGAACTAATGATGTTAAGTTTTAGAAGGTGTTTGGATGAACCGCGTGAGAACTTAAAAATATAGAATTACTTTTTAGATAAATATATTAATTAAAAATAAAAATAATAATATTAGTTTGAGACATAAAAAAATTATATTCAGTAAATCTTATTATTATAAAATATTTTAAATTATATTATTAACTTAGTCTAAAATTAATATATAATATTTAAAAATGTTAATGATTTTAATTAGAAGATATTGAGTTAATAATTATAAAAAATATTAATGATCTCAATAAGCATTAATAATTTTAATAAATGTTAACAATCAGAAGAAATGTTAATAATTTTATACATTAATAGCAAACTAATAAAATTAAACGTTATTACTTTTAAAAGTTAATAACGTATATATTATAACTTTATATTTTTACATGATTAAATTTTATACTTAATAAATATATCATAATAAATTAAAAGTAAAAGTATATAAATACGTTAATATTAGTATCATTAACTTTTAAAATTAAATTAATAATGTTTAATAAATAAAAAAGGAAGGATAATATATAAAATATTTTAATAAAAGTATTGTACAAATAATTTTAGATTTTAATATTAATTAATATAAAATTAAATTTTTACTTTTAAGATTAAATATTAAAAATTTAAATTAAAACGTAAAGCTAAAATAAATTAAAAAGTAAAACAAAAAGAAGAAAAAAGGTTTCTAAATATCGATTATTTTTTAAAAAATTAATTAATATAAGTTAATCTAACGAATTTATATTTTAATTAATAATATTTTCATAAAAAAATTTTAAATAAAAAGTATACTAATAAATAATTTGTATTATAAAATAAATACAAGGTAATAAAATATTTTCTCAAAAAATAAACAATATAAAATTATTCTCATGAATAATATATAAAGTAATTTATTTTATTTCTAAAACTTTAATTAATCCCACATATAAATTAATAAAATATTATCATAAAAATATAATTATATATTAAGTTAATATAAAAATTATCATCTTTTATAATTACATGATAATTAAAATTTGATTAAGAAAAAAAGAAGAAGAAATTAAAAAATTGCCAAAACAAAAAACAGCTGCAAAATTTGATTAAAAGAAAAAAGAAAAAGAAATAAAAAACGACCGCAAAAAATAAAAAGCAGCTGCAACAGCAGCATTAAATGCTGCTGTTGCAGAAAGAACCGTCGGATTCTTACTTTTAGCAGGAACCGGGTGGTGGAACCCCGGTGACGTCAGTCGGGGTTCCACCCTTGGGTTCTTAGCTCGGTTCCGTCAAGCGTCACATTGTTTGGCGGAACCAGGTGAAACCTGGCCAGAACCAACTCAGGTTCTGACCGGGTTTCCATTTCCAAACTAAGCCCAAAAGTATCATTCAAGGATCTTAATTATTAACAAATAAAAATAGTAAAGAAATCATCTATGGACATGAGAACAAAGCAAAGTGAGAGGTCACCTTCGAGTATAGCCTCTTAATGGTTCAGTCAAATCCACCATTAAATGTATATTAATATTCAACGGACTTCAACTCATAAGTTCTTATTAGTCACAAGAGCTAATCAATTAGACAAATAAATTTTGATTTGATGTTTGGATGAAAAAATATAATATTAAAAATTAAAAAGTTGATTGGATGTTTAGTTCGATTAGTATTTGGATGAATTTTAAGAATCAAAGAATAATTATATTTTTTTAAAAAATATTAAATTAAATATATATTTATGATAATTAATTATTATTTATATATATTGTATACTTACTAAAGTAGTTAATAATATAAACTTGCTTTAAAATGCTACAACTAATAATAATTATTATTATTTACTCATTTAAATAAACAAGTAGAATTTAAAATATTATATATCAAATAATAATAATATTGCCTATTAAACAAATTTTTTGATAGTTTTAATTAAGAAAATATAATTATTTAAAATTTAAAAAGGAGAAATGTAAATTTGAATTTACGTAAAAAGGAGCAACAAAAAAATTAAAATAAAAAAGAAAAGTTAATTTCAAATAATATCTTAATTAAATATAATAATTGAAATTAGTTTAATAATACTATAATTAAGCGGCTTAATTATAAGGATGAGCTAATTAAAAAATAAAGTTAAAACATAATATTTTTTACATTAATAAAATATACGTTATTTAAAAATCTCATTTATTTTAATTATTGATACTACTCTCTCAAAAAATTATTAATATATTAAATTTTAATTTAAAAAATATTGTAAAAATTAATGTAATAAAATAATTATTATTATTTATTAGCATGATAATATAAACTATTTATATTATTCATTTTAATATTAATATTTGAAAAAAATATAATTTAATAATATATTATTATAATAATTTTTTTAAAAATATTTGATCATCAATAGATGAAAAAGAAAAATTTAACACAAAAGTTGAAACCTTTTTGGACCAAGTTTTAGTCACATGATAAGTTGACAAAACTTGATTTTGGTCATCATTATTTATTATTTGGCTTGTGTTTGGCAGAATTAGCTAGAACTAGGGCCCGTTCAAAGAGGCCGACATGAACCATTACGCGTTGAAGTAGTGCTGACACATTACTGATGAACAATCCATAAAAACATCAAATATTATGCAGCTTAAACATAATAATTTAAACATGAAACAAAAGATGAGCTCATGATGGAAATTTCAATAAACTCAAGGACTTAATATCCAAAAAATACATCAATAGGTTGTAATTCTCTACATGGAGGTTGTCACGCAGTACAATGGAACTAATTTGCATCCATCCATAAACTCACATGCTAATATAGTCTTAAACATACAAAATTGAAGCACTATGATTTACGACCCTCTCCCTCGTGTAATTCTTATAACATTCATAATCAATTTAGATCACATGCAAAAAAAAATACATGTGATTATCTCATAATCAAACTATATAAAAATTGCTCAAGCAATACATGGCATGACATATACAATGCATCAATGCTCATATGAGTCCGCAACTCTAGCATGGTCAATATATTCAACAACATCCATAACTGAAGTTACAACTTTATCACATTTAAGAACGTTAAAAGTCTCAACCATTTCAATTGTCAGTTAATAGTGGTAGAACATGTAGGGATTATAGTGTCAAGGGATCAATAAAAAATAAAACAATAAAATTAAAAATGAGAAGATAAGATTGATAAAAAGAATTTAACGTGGTAAAACTCCCTTGATCAATGTGAACAAGAGCGAAACATTCAGGGACAAAGGAGGTCGTCACAAAAAAAATTCACTATGAAGAAGAAGAAAGTATATCATAAAAACCTTAACGGCCCAAGCCCTTTGCTACTATCACAAATTCCCTTTTCTTCTCTTATTTTTTTCTCACAAATTTTGAGTACAAGGTATTATAGTTCAAGGCACAACAATAAAACATCAACTACATGATCACATTATAATGCACAACATCACATCCTAGTAAATATATTCATGCCCAATTAGTTTTATCCTTATGACCATTGAAGTACATCCTATTACTGCATATATACTTATCTTGTTATAAGTTATCAATCAATAACACACCTTTTCAATTTTTTGAAGAGCTATGGATGATTACACTTCATATGCCATATGCCATATGACTATGTAGGCCTGGTCACACATGCAACTAATAAAATACCTAAAGGAGTGTACCTCACATCTAAAGTTCAATCAACAATAAGGATAAATCCCTTGATTCATCAAGGAACTAATCAATCAATATATCAAACAATTAGCATCTTTTGAGCTTATATACAATTGAGAATGTAATTCATTTCTAAACTATCAATACACTAAAAGAAATATAGGTTAAATTAGTAATCATCTATAATTGAATAAATAAGCATATAAAAATATATCTTCTAAAAGAATAATTAAGAATAACAATTCAAATTTAGGAGCTTTCTACGGTTAGGAGGAGACCCACTACGGTCTTCCTACTATGCCAGGTTCCAATTGCAGCCGTCCCACGCAAGGAGACTATGGTTTGTCCGTAGCACACCTATGGTCATTTAATGTCCCTTCTAACCCACTATAGTTCAGCTAAACCCCTATTGTTTGAGGTTCCGAGCACTGCGCCTCACTAGGCAACTTAAAGACCTCATAAATTCACTATTTTGACGTCTCCTCGACTGCAATTTATATTGCCCAAATATGGAACATAGCCCATTCCTATACAGATTGGTTTCCCATGATTCCTCCTAATGTTATTCTTTCTACCAATTATCATACAATTTATTCAAGAACAAAAGGCATAGTAGAACACAATCTAATTAACACATATACATACAATTCTAACATCACCCTTATGTTTGCATATCACGTTTACATCCAATTTGTCCATACAGTAAGCATCGTATGAACCTGAAAAAAAATAAATAAAGAATATGATATGAATAGGTTGCATGCAATCCTTTGGTTATCATGTCCAAATAGTAATCAATTAAGCAACGAGGGTTGGGACAGAGCGATAAACAACTTCTCACGATTTATGTAGGTCTTGACTTAGATTCCTAGCCTACACAAAAATTCTGCTGGGAGCCTCACCTATCATAGCCAAACATGCAACTTAGGGTGAACATCGTATTAGTATGGCTCGATGGTGAGCCAAGATTCAAATCCATGGCCAAGAATATTCATTTATTCATGAATAATTTTCACATATAGATTTTCAGCTTATGTCTCAATATCTCTTTTGTCCTCTAACTTTTTTTCTTGCACTATTATTCCTCCAACTTTGTATGTTTGGCCCCTTTCATCATTTTTATCAACTAAAAATTTTTTTAGGTGCGTCCGTATAGGACATTCAACACAATCATTACAATAAAAATGTGTCACATCGAATTCGCATCATGTCAAATGAGATTAGTTTTTGTGCTTGATGTTTGCCCTAAACGACTGGTAGCCTTATATGACATGACTAACATGACATATTTTATAATAATAATAATAATAATAATAATAATAAAAAATTCAATGTATCAAACACTTAGAGAGGAGAAGGTAATGCCATTTACATATCTAGTGTTCAATCTATTATTTCTTCTTCCCCAAGTTTTAATTTCCTCTCTTTTTTTTCGTCTTCTCCTTGATTTGGCACCTCTTGCCCTCCACTATCTCCTCTTGGTTAACTTAAAGATTGGTGAAAAGAGGAATATCAAAACCATAACACATTAGGGTTTTTTTATGCCTATTGGAGAGAGAAAGGAGGTGGAAAAATATGGTTTTGCATTCAAGAAAGAGTTATCATGTGGCTTTGGTGAATGTTATTTAATAATGATCTAATTATCCTTAACTTAAAATTGGAGCTCTCCATCCTACCCCTTTAAAACAAATCCATCCTTGAGTTTAGTAGAAACTTGGAAACATACCAAATAAGTTTGAATTTTGTGTTCTCATTTCTCATTCCAATTTTCATAAGCTTCTTGTCCTTAATGGCGCGCCAATGCCACGTCAACTTTATCACCTAGGTTATGTTCAATATATTTTAAAATTTTATTGGATATTCTTTATAAATTAAATCTTTACGAAGATTTGATTTTTTGATAATTGGTTCACATGAACTATTATAATTGCACTTTGATATATCCTTGTTGAACACTTGGTTGGTGAATCAAAAAGTACATCAAGGAATTCTTGAATGACATCAATTTTCTCTAATATCATAGGTTATGTTTCAAAATTTGCCACACTTGCGAGAAAATTGCTACATCCTTTATTCAACATTTCCTTTGACTTCACAACCGAGATCATTAACCTCCATTCTAAAGATTGTATCCCACGGATAAGAAAATTAAAACTTGTGTTGGTGATGACTTTCTTCTTTTGGTAAAGCATATCAGCATTGTGATAGGATAACCAATTCATACTCATTATAATATCAATATGTACTATGAGTAGTGCTACTAGGTCCACCAAGAGATTGACACCTTCCACAATCAGGGGCACATATGGAGCATATCTCCTTGTTGATATATCCCAACCGGAGCCAAAATTTTTAGTTGAAAAATCAAACTTTTAAACTCTTACATTTAACATGTTAGCAAAGACATATGACATAGAATAATGTGCAGCACATGAATCAAATAGGACATTGGAATAATAATTTCTCGCTAGGAGTCACGCTACACCATCTCAAGTTATTGGTGAGGTTTGTCGGTTTGCATTGTGTAATCTTTCCTAAGCATCTTTGGTTAAGTGTTATTCGCTTTACTTTTGTCATTATCAGGGCAATCTCTTGTAAAGTGTCACATTTTCTGCAATTAAAATATGCTTCACTTTATTGAGGTCATAATTTTCCACCATGATATCTTCCACAATGTGGGTATGTAGGATTGCCAAGACACCCCTAGTTGGCCCTTCTTGTTTGGTTGACTAGTGAAACTTCTTCATCCATTGCCCTTTACCATCTTCATTAGAGTTATTAGGAGGTTTTCATTTCATTGCTTCATCATGGGCTCTACACTCCATTCTAGACTTGATGCAAGTTCAATGGCTTGTTGAATCGTACTAGGATCTCGAGACATCACCTTAAGCCTTCTATTTTTAATCAATGAATGAACCTATTGGCCCTTATCTTGTCATCCTTCACTAGATTTCAATGCCTCTCAAGTTCAATAAAATTTCCATAGACTCATCTAGGGTCATGCAACCATATTATAAGCGTAGGAATATGACTATCTTATGGTCCTACACATGTTGAAGGAGCAATGTCTCTTTAGAAGCAGTCACAAACTCTATCCAAGTGCAGTTTCTTGTTCAACAAACTTTGTCTTTTTAATTGCTCCCCAGCAATTAGGAGCTCCATCAATAAATTTGTGGGTTTCTAATTTCGTGTTGTCTTTGTTCATGCAATGTATCATTGAAAAGATGTTGGTGATTGTGTCAAGCCATGCATCAACATTGTTTGGACTCATCTCCCCATAGATTGGGTTCATAACTATAAATTTTCAAACCAGATATTGACTTGGGTTAGCAACATTTCTTTCCATAATTCTCATCAAGCATCGACTAAAAAATAGCCAAAACAAAAGCCCCCAATATCCAAGAGATGCACTAATAAGTCCCAAAGTAATTCTAAAAATAGAGTTTACACAATACATTAATAAACTCGACACAAGTTCATATCCATAAGCCATAAGTTAGCATAATCTTAAGCATACGAGATGTAAGGATGATAAGATAAGGACTGAATAATGACAACCATGTGTAACCCTCTAGAACAAACAACCTATTATTGATAATTAATTTGAATTTGGTTAATCTAAATCACCTTCACAAATCCACAATATAGGAGAATCTCCTAATCAAAGTGTGTATATATATATACACACACATAATATTCTATATGAGTTCACAACTTTAGCATGATAAGTACGGAGATGGACCCAGAACGAAAATTCAAGGGGGACCAAAATATAATATAAATTATTGGGATCTAAATATTAATATAAATTTCAAATGAAAGATAAAAAATGATAAAAACAATACAAAAATAATTAAAAATATTTAAATTTAAATTACTATTTTATATATTTAAATATGTACATTAATATTAAATCAATATCTATAATTTTTTTTATAAAATAAAAAATAGTTTAATATATTTATAGACTATAAAATAGTTATAAACAATTAAAAATATAACATCATGTTAAAGAATGACCTAAATAATAATAAAAAATTTCTTACCATTATCATTTTAATTTTTCTGCTATTTTCATTAACTAGATACTAAATTATAATTATTTAATTCAAAACTAACATTTTTTTTATTGATTCAATTTATTAACCATGACTCAAGGCAGACAATTTTATCATATATAATTAAATAATTAACTTTAAGAATAAATAGAAATATATAATAAGTAATTAATTTGATTTATTATTCATGAATCAAAGGGTTCCAAATTTAATACTATGCATATATATATAAATTTGTATATATAGAGAGATTATTTTTCGTAAATATACATATATGCATATATTTTTTAAAAAATTATAATTTGGAAGGGGACAAAAAAGGTAAAATTTACTATTATATATGTTATATTTATATAGAAATATATTTATACTATATAATATATATGTATATAATTAAAAATTAAAAAGTTGAGAAGGCCCCCCACCAACTATAACGTCGGTCCGTCCCTGGATAAGTATAGTCAATAAAAAACCATAAATGAATTTTAGAACTTATCAAATTAAAGATACTATCAATCTTAACAATATAAATAATCAATACTGACTAGAACATCAATTGCATCAAAACATTATAATGCCAATTATAATATCATGATCAATATGTTCATGATCTTTTTTATGATGAATGAATTACTTCTTTTATTGCATATAGATTTATCTTTTCATGAGTTGTAAATCAATTCCATCAATTAATAGTGAGCCTTTTTAAATCTTTGAAGGAATATGAGTGGATACACTCACAACACCATATGGCTAGGAAGGCTAGGCCACACATGCACCCAATAAAATCCCCTAAAGGAGTGTACCTCACATCCAAGGCCTAATCAACTATAGGGATAAATCCTTTGATTCATCAAGGAACTAAGTCATTTGTTCAAGGCTTTAATTCGATAAATTAATGCATCAAACAATTAGCATCTTTAAACTTATCTATGATTGAGCATGCAATTCATTTCTAAATTGTTAGTACATTCAACGAAACATAGCCTAAAAAATTAAGATGTCTCTATCATTGAACAAATAAATATACATAAATTAATCATACAAGGGATTAAGAATGACGATTAAATATCTAACTCATGAATCCACTATAAGTCAGGATAGACGATATAATATCCTTGCGGTGTAACGACCAAACCATAACCTACCCATAAAGCGAGCGACTATTAGAGAACATCTCTTCTTGATCACTGTAGTCCAACTACGATAGAATATATCTCCAATGGTTCGCTACAATGCCCTCTCCTTGATTACTTTTCGTATTGCCCAAATATAATCGTAGCCCATTCCAATACAATATGATTTCCCCTTGTCTTCCTAATGTTCTTCTATTTAGAAATGCAGCCAATTATCATGTTAATTGTTAATGAGGAGAACCATATTAGAACAATTACAATCAAATTAATGTTTGTGCTACAATTATAGCATCCTTAAGTTTTCATAACATTTGCATGCAATTTGTTCAAAATGGCAAGCTCACATAAACATGAAGAATGCTACAATAAACAAACAAGTAAGAACAAGTGCACATATATTCTATCATATAATCCTTAGGTTAGCATGTCCCAATAAAAATCGATCAATTAATTCATACCATTGAGAAAAATATAATGATGAAGAGCAATTAAATATCCTATTCATTTATTAAGACTAAAAAAATATTAGGTACAAGGGCACGTTTCTCTTGATGAAACCCATTGAAACTCCAAAAGATTCAATGTCAAATACCTATTTGAGAGGTAAAGAAGTGGATCCCCTTTACTTACTGAGCACCCAATATAATTTCTTCTTTCACAAACTATGACTAGCTCTCTTTCTTCTTCTTGTGTATGCGCGCCCATGCGCGCATGTATTCCTTCTTAATCTCATTGTGATTAGCAATGTTAAAAACTTTGCACATTTTAAGTTTTTTGTGGCTTTTGAAGAAAGAAAGTACTTGAGAAAATGTTATTTTTGGGTGGTTGATAGAGATTTATAAAGGGGGTTTAAATGAGAGTTATTTTTTCTAATAACTCAATTATCCTTTACTTAAAATTGGGGTTATACACAACAATTAATATATTAATTAAATGCATGCGCTTATGAGACAGGGTACTTGGGTGTGGCTAGCATGGGGGGCCCTAGCCAAAGACCCAAAGCACTTTCCTTATCCCCATTTATTTCGGCCAGAGAGGTTCGACCCTACCGGTGATGAGGAGAAGAAAAGGCATCGCTATGCATACATCCCATTTGGGCTTGGACCTAGAGGGTGCATTGGGACAAAGTTCTCATTGCAAGAAATTAAATTATCAATCATCCATCTCTACCGTAACTATGTTTTTAGACACTCTCCATTTATGGAGACTCCCTTGGAGATGGAATTTAGTATTATCGTCAGCTTTAAGCATGGTGTCAAACTTCAAGCTATCAAGAGATCCGATGTTTAATTAGGGTATGTGATATATATCTATCAAGAAGTATGTATAAGTTCCAAGTGAATTTATGAATAATGTTCAGTGTGATGTTTTTGGACTTTCAACATGTGATATATATATCTATCAGAAGTATGTATAAGTTCCAAGGGAATTTATGAATAATGTTCAGTGCGATGTTTTCGAACTTTCTACCTGGAAAGATTGGAATTTGTGAAAATTTTTTAATGTGATCTCAATGGACATGTAATGTAGTAATTTTTTTTTTATAATATTTTCCTTCAAATTATTGGTCTTTGCATCCATAGAACTCAATAGAAAGATGGTGAAGGAATTATTCTACTATAACAAAAGAGGCCATAATGATATTGTTACAAACTTGAGTAATGAACTAACGCATCACTTCACTACAATTAATTGGTATTAATTCGAACTAATTATTAGTATATTGTACATTACATACCAATTGGTATCTATTTTTTTGAAGATAGTTCCACAATCCTCTCTCTAGTTTGGACCTTGCATTGCTCATTTATAGAATAAAAGACTTTATAGAACTATCATGAATATATAATTTTAATCCTAGAGTATAAAATTGAAAGAATATAACCTTAAATATTTTTTAGTTAGTCAATTTGGTCCAATCGTTTGTCTTTGTATAATTTTCTTTACTTTTTTTTATATTTTAATTTATGAAATGACCCTTTATCCTCAGGAGACTAAAAAATGAAACAAAATAAGTAGGCTTCTATGGCCTAATGAGCTAGGAAGTGTGTGTCTCTCTCTTTCAGCGTGAAAATTAATGGTGGATCACGCTATAGGACCGTGCATTAAGGCAACCTTATTTCGACCCAAGGAGCCTCTCAATAGCTAGCCATAAATGTTAACTACATTGCACCCCTAATGTGTGGCTGGCTACTTAGGGCTACAAGTGGTCTCCTCCCTAGGAGGTGCCAAATGAGATGTTGAGTCATGTTTTGTTTCAAAGATTAATTGAAATAAATTTTTAATAAGCGAATGTTCACAATTCAGTCATAAGATTATATCATGTAACAATTACAAAAATAAAAAAAATATTGTTATATGCTTATAATGACTACATGGTATATTTTTTTCGATTGGACTATATATATTACTTATACAAAGATATAAGTGTAATATACATATTTATTTTTTATAATTTTTAAAAATTAATTTTGTTTCTAAAACAAAAATAGCATCACATTATCCTAGGACTAGGAATGTAGATTTTCTTCATTTAGCATCGGGTTAGCTTCACTATTGGGAGACTATGACAAGGCGCCAATAGTTACAACCGAGTTTGTTTACCATGCAAACAAGAAGGCTATGTGGTCATAGCCTCACCAATAGCATCGCCACACTGAATATTATGGCATCATTACAATGCTAATGGGACATAAATGTACATTTCCATTCGTCTTACCTGGCATGGCTATGGAGATGATCGTGAAACGTCTTTATGGTCACACGTTAAGTTGTGTAGTTATTCGACACTTTTCTTGTATTGCTACTTAAAAGGAAGAAAGAAGGAATTCTTTATGTCAATATTTGGCTCAAGGGTTTCTACAAACTACCTTTGGAAAAATTAATCTTTTTTTATTGCTGAGTTTTTTTATGTCTATTATGAGTTGTTGATGCCATGAATTGATAAGAGAAAGAATTGGACAAAACATTGTGTCAAAATGTTGTAAAGATGTGAATTATCTCGGGAGTCATCTAGGAGGTGTTTGTGAAATATTTGAGTCAAAAGATGATCTTGAAGTTAGTTCTGAAGTTGATAAGCTAATGTATGCAAACAAGTTATAAATAAGATGCGTTATTTATTTATGTTATGCATCTAAGTAATTATCTTCCAATGTTAACATGCTAAAAAATGTTAATCTTTGTATTTAAAAGTTATCAAAAATAACAATAATAATAATAACAATTTTTTTTCTCTCCCTCTTCAAATTAGATTATTCTTAATAACATGAGATGAATTATTTATTCATTTTTGCATCTAAGAATCTACCAGAGACGCTTTTTTTACGTTAATTATTATTCCTAATAATTTTCTATGTAACGGAATTTTCTTCCGTTAAGAAATTATGATTACCATTCAAATTAATTATTTTATGTTTGTAATAATTAGATTAAATTTTCGTCCCATAAGTGAATAATCAAATTATATATTGTATCATTGTATCAATAACTATGTCTGCATGGTTGTAATTGGTGCATGGATGAAACTTGATTTTGAAATTAGTTAGTTTTAACATTTGTTTAGTTTTGTTTGTATATATTTGAACCTTTTAAGACTTGTGTTTCTCATTTAAAGATTTTCCACCTTATGATAATTTATAATAATTGCATGGAAAATATTTGATAATCCGTGAAGATTAACATGATAAAAATTACTAATTTTAGTTCAAACAAGTTACCAATAGTAAAAAAATATCTTTTCTTTTGTTGGGCTCTTTTTGTCTCCATGAATCATAACATCGAAATTCAATTGTATATTGACTGATATATTTTGTTCCATTTATCTATGCAGTTATATATTTATTTCATATGTATAAGTATGAAAAAGAAAGATTGTAACTTGGCATAATCTCTAGCATTTTCATTTCTTAACATTATATTTTTATATTTTATTCTATATTTATTTTAAATGATTATTAACCAATTTGTACTATAAACTTATGACACTTTATCTTCTAAAAAATTTAAAAATGGAAGTTTTCACCAAAAATAATAACAAACTAAAAATATAATTATAAGATATCCACATCTAATTATAAGACTAAAGTTGGAGGGCGATACATGAAAATTATTCATTTATTCACACATAAGTAAAGTTCAAGACTTTTCTCCATGTTTCATGTAAAAGGGAATGGTGCTCCTGCTAAAACCCATTGAAACATTAACAAATTCAATGTATCAAACACTTAGAGAGGACAAACTAATGCCATTTACATATCTAGTGTTCAATCTATGATTTCTTCTTCCCCAAGTTTTAACGTCCTCTCTCTTTTCTTCGTCTTCTCCTTGATTTGGCACCTCTTGCCCTCCAGTATCTTCTCTTGGTTAACTTCAACATTGGAGAAAAAAGGAATATCAAAACCATAATGCATTAGGGTCTTTTAATGCCTATTGGAGAGAGAAAGGAGATGGAAAAATATAGTTTTGCATTCAAGAAAGGGTTACCACGTGGCTTTGGTGAATGCTTTTGGATAATAATGTAATGCCCCCAAAAACACACCCTGTCATATGACAAAATGCACATTTGGAGACGCTACGGGGACTTACTTACATGGCATAAATCTTGACTTAGACATAGACTTTGACTGGTCAAAGAAACGATTACAAATATTGTGAAAGACAAAGTACAAAAAGGAATATAAATGGATATGTCGATGCACACATGCGGAAGTCTTAGATAGATGGCAACATGTGAGTCCCACTGGATTCAAACTGGTAAAGTATAACTTAAGAAAATATAATGACAAATATACGAAAGAGGGACTCTGATGTCCATATGCTGCAATATCATCACGAGCATCTTATACCGCACATGCCTCCATCATCAATTTTCTGCAGAATTGAATTGCAGGAGAGATGTACTCCCGTGAGCTATGAAGCTCAATAGGTGAACAAATCGAAAACCAAATAATGAAACATCATGATATATCGATATAGAACATCATAAAGAATATAACTTGTGATCATATTATGGATTAATCATAATAGATGAATAAGGATTAATCTGAAAGGAAATGAGATAAGACCATTATAGATCATCATTAGATAGCATCATTCTTAGATCAGTAACATAAACATCATCATAATNTAAATGCCAGTCATAAAATATAGGCATCATATCATGAACCAATAATAATCAAAGTTCATATGAAATATTATAGTGATACATCATCATACTTTAGGACATAACATCATCATAATATGAACCGAAAATTATCATGGTTCATATAAATTCTTATAATATAGACATCAGCATGATATGAATCGATAATGCTCAAGATTCATATAAAATCTTGTAACTTGAACTTCATCATGATATAAATAATATAATGATCAGAATTGTCTTGAGACAAAAGCCAATAAAGATCGAGGTTCAATATAAGATCTTATGACATTAATATGATCATACAATTATTTCAACTTATTAATTTAGAATGATGCATTAGAGGATCATGAACTGAGTAGAATAATCATATAAAATCATTGATCATGTCGATTAAGGTTTTATAGAATCAAATAAGATATTGAAACATTCATATAAGAGATAGATGACATGATAAAATCGGATTAAATCATTTGATCCCAAGAGTTTCGTAGAAGCATTGTATGACTCCAAATCTGATATAAAAATCATACATAAGAGAAATTATGTAACCATTCTACATATTATGACATCTGATTATGTATTTGCAATTACTACAGATAAGATATTCAATTTCAGCTTTGGATATGACTAACATAGTGTAAATATAAAATCTCTAACTTAATCCACCGATATTTATTTAATAAAATTCTAATTTCCCATCAAAATATACTTCAAGAGAATTGACATATACAATTTTCATATTTTTCCTACTCATCATTTGCCCTAAAAAATTCCTACAATATATCCTATCGATTTCATATCAGAGTTGTGACAGCTGATCCTTAAAATATCTATTTCTCCTTATAAACTTATCATTTTCAGATAATTCAAAATTTTAATTCAAGATCACCCAGACATGTAACTATTACATAAATTTCATATCTTAAAACTATTATTTCAATTTATGACATATTTTACAAGTTGGATTCGCTGCATTTCGGGACAGCATGACCTAAGTTTAGTATTTCACTTATAACGTTCTCTACGGACCTCAGATTGACATGAAATCAATTTCTACTGAAATTAGACTTCGAGGGCTACGCACGCATATATTATTTGAATTTTTTAAACAAATATAACCTATTAAAAATATATTCGCAATAGAGGTCATAAATTTGAATAAAATTGAATAAAATTGAATAATGCATATCTAACGATATAAACATTAGATCACATGAAAAATCTAAGTAAAGATGATCAAATATATACAGGATCATATCTTAAATCATGATTTTTATTATTAAGAGTTCGAATCACCTACCTTTTTGAAGAATCGAAAATGACTCTTTTCATAGGTTGCGGGAAAGACTCCCAAATTGGTATCGATAGATTCGTCTTGTCAAGATCTTCAGAATGATATAATATTTGTTAGTGATCCGCAATCGAACGGCGATGTGGTGGCGACTAAAAGAAATGCCTCTTTTCTTCTTTTTGTTCTTGGCGGCGCCGTGGAGAGAGAGAGAGAGAGAGAGAGAGAGAAACGTGAGGGATTGAAGAGAGAGGAGGAAACATAGGAGGGGATGTGGGAGAGGGTTACGATTGTAACCGCTCCCACATTTTTTTTATTTAATTATTTATCTTTTTTTTAGGTTGTTACAAATAACCTAAAATTGGAGTTCTTCATCCTACCACTTTAAAGCAAATCCGTCATTGAGTTTAGAAGAAACTTGGAAACATACCAAATAGGTTTGAAATTTGTGTTCACATTTCTCGTTCCAATTTTCATAAGCTTCTTGTCCTTAACAGTGCGCCAATGCCATTTTGACCACTAGGTCAACTTTATCACCTAGGTGATGTGCAATATATTTTAGAATTCTATTGGATATTATTTATAAATTAAATCTTTATGAAGATTTGATTTTTCGATAATTGGTACATGTGAGCTATTATAATTGCACTTGCACTTTGATATATCCTTGTTTCACACCTGGTTGGTGAATCTCTTGTCAAGAAACATTTGTAATTCTCTTCAATTATGCCATTTCCACAAGTGCCATTAAGCATTATGCTTTGTGAGTGGGCTTGTTTGAGTACGAGCTTGATGTTGAACGATATCTATCTGGTTGTACATTAGGAAGGTCATCAAAAAGTACATCGAGGAATTCTTGAATGACATCAATTTTTTCCAATACCTTAGGTTATGTTTCACAATTTGTCACACTTGCAAGAAAACCACTCCTTTATTTAACATCTTGTTTAATTTCACAACCAAGATCATCAACCTCCATTCTCTAGCTTGTATCCCACGGATAAGAAAATTAGACAATTCACTTGTGTTGGTGACTTTCTTTTCGGTAAAGCATATAGGCATTGTTATAGGATAACCAATTCATACTCAATACAATATTAAAATCTACTATGAGTAGTACTACTAGGTCCACCAAAAGATTGTCACCTTCCACAATCAGGGGTACATTTGGAGCATATCTCCTTGTTGATATATCCCAACCGGAGCTAAATTTTTAGTTGACAATTCAACTTTTCAACTCGTACATTAACATGTTAGCAAAGTCATATGACATGGAATAATGTGTATCACATATATGAAATAGGTCATTGGCATAATAATTTCCGGTTAGGAGTTACGCTACACCATCTCAAGTTATTGGTGAGGTTCGTTGGCTTGCCTTGTGCAGTCTTTCCTAAGCATCTTTGGTTTAATGTTATTCACTTTGCTTTTGTCATTATGAGGACAATCTCTTGTAAGTGTCACATTTTTTTCAATTAAATATGCTTCACTTTTTTGAGATAATATTCTCCACCATGATATCTTCCACAATATGGGTATGTAGGGTTGCCAGGCCACCCCTAGTTGGCCCCTATTTTTGGGTTGACTAGAAGCTCCAAACATCACCTTAAGATTTATTACTATTTTCAATCTATGAATTAACATGTAGGTCCTTATCCTATCATCCTTCACTAAATTTTAATGCCTCTCAAGTTCAATAAACTTTCCATAGATTCATCTAGGGCCATGCTTCCATATTATAAGCGTAGGAATCTTACAATCTTGTGGTACTACACACGTTGAAGGAACAATGTCTCTTTAGAAGTAGTCACGAATTCTATCCAATTGATAGTTTCTTGGTAAACAAACTTTGTATTTAAAATTGATCCCCACTAATTAGGAGCTCCATTAATATTGATGGGTTGATAATTCCACCTTGTCTTTGTTCATGCAATGTATCATTCGAAAGATGTTGGTGATTGTGTCAAGCCATGCATTAACATTGTTTGGAATTATCTCCCCATTAACACGTGGAGGGTTAATAACTATAAATTTCCAAACCAGACATTGCCTTGGGTTACCAACATTTTTTCCACAGTTTGTTTGATTCATCCTCATCAAGCATCGACTAAAAGATTAGCTAAAACAAAATCCTTCAATATCCAAAAGATGCGCTCATAGGTCCCATAGTAATTCTAAAAATAGAGTTTACAAAATACATTAATAAACTCAACATAAGTTCATATTCATAAGCCACAAGTTAACATACTCCTAAGCATACAAGATGAAAGGATGATAAGACAAGGACTCGATAACGACTACCATGTGCAACCTTCTACCACGAACAACCCATTATTGATAATTAATCTAAATCACCTTCACAAATCCACAAAATAGGAGAATTTCCTAATCAAAGTGTGTGTGTATATATATATATGTATGTATGTATGTATGTATGTATGTATGTATGTATGTATGTATGTATATATATATCACTCAATGCATCTATCAATTACAATATGCTATATGAGTTCACAACTCTAGCATGATAAGTATTATCAATAAAAATCCATGTATGAACTTTAGGACTTATCACATTAAGGATACTTTCAATCTTCGCAATATCAATAATTAATAAGGCTAGAACATCAATTGCATTATAATAGTAAATGCAAAATATCACATCATGATCAATATGTTCACGCTCAATTCAATCCTTTTTTTATGATGAATGAATTACATCTTTTATTGCATATAGATTTAGTTTGTCATGAGTTGTCAATCACTTCTATTAATTAATAGCGAGCCTTTTTGAAGCTTTTAAGGAATATGAGTGGATACACTCGCAACACCATATGGCTAGGAAGGCTAGGCCACACATATGCCCAATAAAATCCCTTAAAGGAGTGCACCTCATATCCAAGGCCCAATCAACAATACGGATAAATCCTTTTATTCATCAAGGAACTAAGTCATCTGTTCAAGGTTTTAATTCAATAAATTAATGCATCAAACAATTAGCATCTTAAAATTTATCCAAGATTGAGCATGCAATTCATTTCTAAATTGTTAGTACATTCAACGAAGGTAGACTAAATAATTAAGATGCCTCTACCATTAAACAAATAAACATACATAAATTAATCATACAAGGAACAATTAAGAATAATGATTAAATATCTAACACATGAATCCACTAAAGGTCAGGATAGATGATATAATATCCTCGCGGTGTAAAAGCCAAACAATAACCTACCCATAAAATGAGCGACTATTGTGGAACATCTCTTCTTGACCATTGTGGTCCAACTACGATAGAATATATCTCCAATGGTTCGCTGCAATGCCCTCTCCTTGATTACTTTTCGACATTGCCCAAATAGAGTCGTAGCCCATACCTATACAATATGATTTCCCCTTGTCTTTCTAATGTTCTTCTTTTTAGAAATGCAACCAATTATCATGCAAATTATTAATCAAAAGAACCATATTAGAACAATCATAATTAAATCAATGTGTGTGCTACAATTATAACATCCTTAGGTTTTCATAACATTTGCGTCCAATTTGTTCAAAATTTCAAGCATCACATAAACATGAAGAATGATACAATAAACAAACTGGTAAGAACAAGTGTGGATACATTCTATCATATAATCCTTAGGTTATCATGTCCCGATAAAAATAGATCAATTAATTCATACCATTGAGAAAAATATAATCACAAAGAATAATTAAATATCTTATTCATTCATTAAGACTCAAAAAAGGTTTAGATATAAGGGCATGTTTCTCTTGATGAAATCCATTGAAATTCAATAAGATTCAATGTCGAATATCTATTTGAGAGGTGAAAAAGTGAATTCCCTTTACTTACCAAGTACCCAATATAAAGTTCATTCTTCTTTCATAGACTACAACCTGCTCTCTTTTTTCTCGCGTAAGCGCGTCGATGCATGTGTGTTCCTTCTTAATCTCATTGACTGTTGAAGAAAGAAAGTAGGGAAAATGTGCTTTTTGGGTGGTTGATAGGAGATTTATAATGGGGGTTTTAGTGAGAGTTTTATTTGCTAACGAATCAATTACCCTTTACTTAAAATTGGGGATATACACACCAAATGTATTAATTGCATGCATTTATGATATAAGGTACATGGGTGTGGCTAGCATCGGGGGTCCTAGCCAAAGACCCAAAGCACTTTTCTGATCCCCATTTATTTCAGCCAGAGAGGTTCGACCCTGCCGGTGATGAGGAGAAGCAAAGGCATCGCTATGCACACATCCCATTTGGGCTTGGACCTATAGGGTGCACTGGGATGAAGTTCTCATTGCAGGAAATTAAATTATCAATCATCCATCTCTATCGCAACTATGTTTTTAGACAGTCTCCGCAAACAGAGACTCCCTTGGTGATGGAATTCAGTATTATCCTCAACTTTAAGTATGGTGTGAAGCTTCAAGCTATTAAGAGATCCCATGTTTAATTAGGATATGTGATATATATCTATCAAGAAGTATGTATAAGTTCCAAGTGAATTTAAGTATAATGTTCAATGTGATGTTTTTGAACTTTCTACATGCGATATATATCTATCAAGAAGTATGTATAAGTTCCAAGTAAATTCAGTAATAATGTTCATTGTGATGTTTTTGAACTTTTACGTGGAAAGATTGAAATTTGTGAATTTTTTTTAATGTAATGTAGTAAATGTTTGTGATAATATTTTTCTTCAAATTATTGGTCTTTGCATCAATAGAACTCAATAGAAAGATGGTTAAGGAATTATTCTACTATAACAAAAGAGGCCATAATGATATTGTTATAAACTTGAGTAACGAGCTAACACATCACTTCACTACAATTTATTGGTATTAGTTCATATTTTTATTAGTATATTGTACATTACATATCAATTGGTATCTATTGTTTTGAAGTCAATTCCACAATCCTCTCTCCCGTTTGAACCTTGCATTGCTCATTTATAGAATAAAGGTTAATTTTCTTAAACCTACATCAAACTATCATGAATATATAATTTTAACCCTAGAATATAAAATTGAACAAAGATAACCTTGAATATTTTTCAGTTAGTCAATTTGGTCCAATCGTTTCTCTTTGTATACTTTTTTTTTAATTTATGAAATGGCCCTTTTATCCTTTGTAGACTAAAAACTAAATAAAATAAGGAGGCTTATATGGCCTAATGACCTAGGAAGTGTGTGTCTCTTTCACTTTCCGTGTGAAAATTAATGGCAGGTCACGCTATAGGACTGCACATTAAGGCAGCCTTATCTCGACACAAAGGAGCCTCTCATTAGCTAGCCATAAATGTTGACTTAATTGCACCCCTAATGTGTGGTTGGCTACTCAGGGCCACAAGTGGTCTCATCCCTAGGAGGTGCCGAACGAGATGTTAATAGTTGCGTTTTTTTTCAAAGATTAATTGAAATAAATTTTTACAAAGCAAATGTTCAAATTCAGTCATTAGATTATATAATGTAATACTTACACGAATTTGAAAAAAATAAAAAAAAATATTGTGTTCATATATATATTTATAATGACTACATGGTATATTTTTTTTTATTTGACTATATATATCACTTATACAAAGATATAATTGTAATATAAATATTTATTTTTTATAAGTTTTAAAATTTTAATTTTGTTTCTAAAACAAAAATAGCATCACATTGTCCCAGTACTAGAAATGCATATTTGCGTCCCTCATTTAGCATCGGTTAGCTTCACTTTTGGAGACTATAACAGGGCACCAACAGTTACGACCAATTTTTTTTACCATGCAAAAAAAAGATAGGCTATGTGGTAGTAACCTCAACAATAGCGACGCCACATTAATGCTGAATATTATGGCGTCATTACAAAGCTAATGGGACCTAAATTTACATTTCAATTTGTGTCACCTAGAATGGCTTTGTAGATGATCTTGACACATCTTTAGGGTCACATGTTAAGTTGTGTAGTTATTCGACAGTTTTCTTGTATTGCTACTTAAAAAGAAGAAAGAAGAAATTCTTTATGTTAAGATTTAGCCTTGAAGGTTTCTACCAACTACTCTTTGGGAAAAATTAATCTTTTTTATTTTTGAGTTTTTTATGTCCTTTATGAGTTGTTGGTGCCATAAATTGAGAAGAGAATAATTGGACAAAACATTGTGTAAAATATTGTAAAGATGTGAAATATCTTGGGAGTCATCTAGGAAGTGTTCATGAAATATTTGAGTCAAAAGATGATTATGAAATTAGTTTGGAAGTTGATAAGTTTCTCTCTGTACTTATATATTTATTTCATATGTATAAGAATGAAATACTAAAAGTTTTTTATCTGAGACATCAGTAGCATACTAATTTAGTGGTTTTTGTTTCAATACTAAAAGTTATTCACAAAAGTAATTGTTAATAACACAGTAATCAACTAGTCTCCTTTACAACGAGAGGTGTATAATATTAAGAATTATATGACATCTAAACCAAATATATTCTAATTAATTAAACATAAATAAATAAAAAAATTCTTATTATATTTTATTATATGTAGACAAGTTCTTAATCAAAATAACTTCTTATTATATTTATTATATTTTATTTTTAATACATTTATTTAGTCCAACCATATTTACCATTTCTCCATTATATCTTGTTTTGCTGAAAAATATCTTGTGTAATCGTACAATATGGATTGATTAATTTATCAATTAAGTATTGAATTACATGCATGAAGCTGATAATTCTATTCATGGTGATGAAGCGTGCTCGCATTTGGGTATAGAGAACGAGCAACATAACTATCATTAGTGTCAAAGTATGGATCTAAATATTAAATATATTATGTAACTATCCAGATTTCATCCCCAATTTATCTCCAAACCTA
>LTAE01006670.1:0-15654 GCA_001647135.1 Pontederia paniculata
GAGAGGTTCGCCTCTCCTGCATCTGGACCCTACAGGAAATTAGGTACTCTTACATGATGATGGTGGCGTGCACTGGCAATGCTCATGACAGATTACAGTTGCATATGGTGTCTTCTGGTCTTAGTTTTATGATGTCTTATGTCTCAATTGAGTTGTACCTTCAAACTCATTTATTGGGAGTTTTATCATTATTATGTCATGTCAGATTTCTCAGGCTTTTATATTGGACCAGTTTAGTATTTTATCTCAATAAAATAGACTTATTTTTATTATGTTTAGTCTTCCGCTGATGTGACTTGGTTCTTGACTGAAAAGTCAATAGTGAAGTCAATGTTATATGATGTGTAATGTCACCCAAAAAGTTTTAAATTTGGGGGCGTTACACCTTAAGTCTCTAAGTCGAGCCGAAAGAAAAAACACATTTAAATCGGCTTAGTAAATCGGTTTTGTGCCTCTCACTCGCAACAAGACTGATTGATTGAGAATTTTATATATATTGTGCTTAATTTTATATATATGGTGCTACGTATTTGTGGAACTAAATCTCCTCAAGAGGAACATAAAGCTAATAAAAAATTATTATAAAACTTACTACTGATCTTAATAAAAAAAAGAGAAAATAAATATAATTTAATTAGCATATCACGTGCGTATTAAAAAATGATGATTTTATAAAAAAATTTGTATCCACTCACGTTTCATCAGACAAGAAACTTGAGATCTGGAAACATAGTTCAACCCTCCAAATCCAAAACAAACTTCCAATCAAATTTTGTCTAAACAAAATTTAATTTGCTCCATTTCAAGTTTCTATCAACAATGAGAAATATGTTGACGTTTCATGTGCCAACAAGTTCGCGAAGATCACTTTTTTTTTTCATATTTTTCACGAATCCCGGGACACAAATCTGGATAGCCTGAAAATGGTTCAAACGACAACATGCTGCAAGACTACACAGCAGACAAATCTGCCAACCTGACATGCAATAATTTGTGCTAAATTAATGAGAGAGATGTTGCACAACTAATTCATAAAAGAATGTACATTACTTTAATATGGATATTTTGTTATCTGTTTATAGCTTTTGCTCCAATAGCTCTTATGATCAATAGAGTTAATTAAAAAGAATATATACATAAGCATAAACTTATAAAAGAATTTAAATAGTTACCATATTTTATTTTTTTATTTATTAGAGAAAAAATAAATTGCAGTTTCACAATGTATTATAGAGGTGAGTAAGTTTCATATTTATTTTATCAATTCTTGAAAAAGAAAGATTGGTTTTAAATGTACATTAGTTCATTTGCTTTAATATGGAATTTTTTTAACACCTACGAAGAGAGAAAAAATAATATCAAAACATATAAACATAATAAAGAGCTAAGATAATACAAAGATAATCAAATCAACTTTTTTCAAACACCACTAGAACCTACTATATATATATATATATATATATATAATGAAATGAATAGTTGAATTAATAGGTTAGTCTGTAATGGCGTTTGAATAAGTGAAAAATAATTATATAATAGATTTTAGTAGGTTCTAGTGGTGTTTGAAAAAAGTTGATTTGATAGATAAATTTTAGTGGATGTTAGATAAAATATGAGAATCAAATAGATAAATTATATTTTTTAAATATAAAAAATGCATCATATTATTTATTAAAATATTATAATAATTATTTGTTTTAAGTATATATATATACATATATATATGTATATATATATATATATATATATATATATATGTTTGTGTGTGTGAAATGAATAGTTGAATGAATAGGTTAGTTTGTAATGGCTTTTGAATAAGTGAAAAATAATTATGTAATAGATTCTAGTAGGTTCTAGTGGTGTTTGAAAAAAGTTGATTTGAAAGATAAATTTTAGTGGATGTTTGAATAAAATATAAGAATCAAATAGATACATTATATTTTTTTAATATAAAAATGCATCATATTATATTAAAACATTATGATAATTATTTGTTTTAAGTAAAATTTGGCAGAATATAATATTTTTTCATAAATAATAAAATTATAAATAATCTAAAATTAAATTATGCATAGTAATTATAGTGGGATAAATTTATGTGTTACACAAAATTTAAATAATATACAAATATAAAAAATAAGAAATATTATAAAATACTTTAATAATATAACATTTATGAATTAACTAATATTATTATAATTATGTTATTGAGTTAGTTTAAAAATAGAATTAATTTTTGATTATATTATGTTAAAATTAAATTAAAAAATCTAGGAGGAGAGAGGGGAAAAGGAGAGAGCGATAGAGAGAAAGGAAAGAGAGTGGGAGATGTCACAGTAAAAAGGAAGAAAAAGAAAAGATCGGTTCCTGTTTTTTAGTAGTAAGTGAAAAGTGAGAATTTGGGATCATGTGACATTTGATACCCATTCTCAAATTCAAATGTTAATTATGATAAATGTCACATTGTTTATCAAACAATAGTCAAAAGATATTCAAAAAATATTTTGAAGCCTCTACTCTTGAACTTCGGAATGTCAAATTTTATATTTTGCTCCATCTTAATTTTTTGTATGAAACTAAGGAGTATTTAGGAGCCATTTGGTTCCGTCTTATATTTAAAGAGAATAAGTAAAGAAATATAATATTTTAAATATTAACTATATTATTATTTTATCTAGTATTTGAATTGATATGAATGAACTTTTAAAATATATTATATTAGAAATAAATAATATCAAATATATTAATAATATGAATTTAATCAGAAATAAATATTTATTTATTTGATTTATAATTATATATTTAATTAATTATTATTTATGGTAATATACTAATTAATTATTTTTATTAATTAATTAACAACATTATATAATCTATCATATCAATAAATAATATCAAATGTATTAGTAATAGATCTTCATTTTTTTATTTCATTTATACTTATAAATTTAATTATTTACTATTTATGGTACTATAATAATTAATTCTTGTTTGATTAATTAATTAATTTATAATGTTATATAATATAATTTACATTATCACATAGTATAAATTAATTGAATGTCTAATTATAAATATATTTCTAATTGGTGATTATAGTAAATGATATAAAATAAATATAAAATCATGTGTATAAAAAAACAAAAAAATAAAATATGATTAAAAAGAAAAAAAAGTGAAATATAATATATTCTTCTTTTTTAGAACAATAAGAAATGTGAAATATGTAGTTAAAATAGATGATTTTATGACTTTCAACATGATTTTTATCAAAATAAATATTTTTTTATGGATATTTAACTTTACTCTCAAAGACTTGAAAATAAGAAAGGTAGGTCGAAAAGATTTTCACTTCATTTTGGATTGGCACTTACTTGCCTACTATGAATGAGAAGGGGCACAATCCTTAGCACAAGGGGCAAATCGTGTCCTTCGAAAAGAAGCCTTATTTAGTATGCTGGTCTCTTTCAACATACTTGCCTACTATGAATGATCTGTGTAGTCTGATTCTTCTGCTTCGAATTCTTCCAACAAGGGCTATAGTCTTCCTTGGAAATATGAGTAGTGAGACCCCTTTCTTCAAGTCAGCTTCAAGCCAATCAAGATAAGGAGTTATTCTTTCATTTATTTTTGAATCAAATGACACCTTAGACCATGTTTGGTATGAGAATAAAATGAAGAATAACACCTTATTCTCATAGATGGTGTCAAACAAAAATAGGAATAAGAATATAGAGAGGACAATATAATGAATGATGTCAGATGCTTTATAAATTGAAAAAAATAGGAGTAGCTTGCTCCTACCATAGGCATGAACAAGTTATTTCCTCCATTTTTTACTTTTTCTGAATAGTTAAAAAAAGAAACTTAATTAAAACTTTAAGTTAATTGCTTTTTAGTTTAACAAAAAATGTTAATTATTTATTATATAGTTATTATATATTTTCGAACAAATAATTAAGATGATTTTTTAATTATTCTTTGTTATTTTCATATTATTTAATTTATTTAATACCAGATTAGTAATGTATAATGATAATTATTACATATCTTATTAATAATATTAATCTAATTATCTATTAATATAAAAAGTGTAAGAGCAATAAATAATATATATTCTTATATTTATAAAGTGCTATTGTTATAATTATTTTAACAAATATATGAATTTAATATTTTTTTATTTTTATTTCAACCAAACACCTGCATAATACCTCTTAATCTTAAAAAAATGATTTACACAAAAAAATTACTATTATTTTAATACACAATATTCTTTATTCAAGAACATTAAATTTTTGAATCAAACAAGGCCTTGAGGTCTTAAAAGAAGTCCAACCAAAATGCTATTGGTATAATTAGAAAAGTTATTTACCAAAGTACGCAAGAAAAGAACTTTAAATCGTTACTCCAATTTGAAGACGTAATGGGGGATGAATTATGACGTTGATCTTACGTTGCTACCTTTTTTCCCATGTTCACCAATTGATGAACCTAAGACACGTCCTACATTTTCTATAATAAATATTTTTTTTAATAAAAAGGCTGGCCGAGTATTCGCAAGAATATATACATAATAGATAATAAGGCCAAAAGATATGACCATATCTCTTTTGGATGAAGAATGAAATGATGCAGATATGCTAACTACTAGTTATATGATGCAGATATGAGGAATTGGCGAAGGTAGCAAGTTAATAGAAATATATGGCCATATATAATTTTGTTTGTTTATTATGTAGGCTACTAGTTAGCTTCACACCATGTCCCAACTCCCAATTATATACAATAATCATATAAATAAATAATTTACACAATGTGTCAGAAGATCTACATTATTAACTGTGGCAAATAATTGCACCATTTTCTTTTCAAAGTAGGGAAGCAGACTTATCCGTTAAGAATTATTGACAGATCGTCCTTATATATATATAAATATATATACTAAACAATTGATTTCTTTAGTCCAAATGAGATTAAAAAAAGTAGGGATGGAAATTAAAATCGAAATATCTGCACGAATTACATCAGTTTAAAGGGAGGCAATCGTCCGCTCTTGGTTTCGTGAAATTAATATATCAAAAGATACGATAAATACTAATTGTGTGATCCCAAAATATGCAACCATCCGATAGTCTCAATTTGTGAGCATAGAATTTAAAGGTCACTCTCAAATGATATGAAAAAATGCTGCATGATTAATTAGAGAGGAGAAGAGTAATTTATAAATTTGATCTTTACATAAGATTTTAAATTGATACACTAACTTTATTTTATAATTGATTGGTACTCTAACTATATAATTATTACATAATTAATTTTCTTTGCATATTATAATATAGTTTTATTGATGTGTCAATCATATTATGTATTTTAATGAATAATTTATCAAAATCATAACCGAATCAGTTGAAATATAAATTAATACATACATCTTAAAAGGATTACATACATAAAAAATAATAAATAATTATCGAAAACAAACTTTTTTATATAGATAATTTTTTTAAGTTAGAGTGATTTTTTTGCGTGTAGATGTGGTTATCACAAAAAAAATATTTGTAAAAAGAAATGATGTGATTGTCATATCACAAAAAATAATATATATATATATATATGAGATCAATTGTAAAAAGAATTATAGATGAGGGAACAATTAATTATGAAGTAAAGTTTTGCAAAAAATTATAATATGCAAAGAGGATATATTATTTTTAACATATTCGAGTAAAAACCACATCACGTGTTAAATTATATTTGCATGATATGACATTTATATATTATAATATTCTTTTGATAATATGGCAGTCAAATTATTTTTTTTCACAAATAATTTTTTGTGATAATCACATCAACCACACCCAAAAAAAGTATTCAAACTTAAAAAGATATTTACAGAAAACTGTTTATCTTCAACAGTTATTTAGTTTTTTTATATCTATAATCCTTTTATATTGGATACATTAATTTATGTTTTAACTGATTTGGGATGGTCTTAATAAATTATTCATTAAAACACATGATATGATTATCATATCAATAAAAATATATTATAACATGTAAAGAAAATCAATTCTAAAATGATTATATAGTTGAAATATCAATTAATTATAAAATAAAGTTAGAATACTAACTTTAAAACTTATGTAAAGATGGAATATCAAATTTAAAAATTACTGAAGAGGAGAAAGACCAAGGCCTCGGAAAGAGAAAGATCAAGGCAGCCACCACAAATAGGTGACATATGCTGGCATTGGTAGAGATTGTAGAGTAGTGGTAGCAACCTCGAACCAAGGCTATAAAATCCGATTGAGACATCAATTCGGATAGGTTGGATCAGTCAAATCACATAAACGAATGATCTAGTCGGATAACAATAGATTAACACAAAATACTAGATATAAAATTAAAATATACATGTTTCTTTTATTTATAACGACATAATAATTCTTTTTAGTCATAAGTAATTTACAGTAATACTCAATTACTAAAAAATGTGATTATTAAATGCTAATATGCTTTTGCTAATCTTTAACTTTATGTATCAACATCGTTGTTTAGGGTCTTACTTCTGCAACAACTCAAATTATGTAAGCTATGTTTGACATGTACTAATTGTTAATAGTGGATAATGATTAGCGATAACGAATTAATTATTAAATTTAATAAAAGTGCACCTTTAACCAATATAATATTTAAATCAATCAATAAATATAAAATAACTAAAAAAGCACAAATAATTATTTAAATAATTTTCATTAATATATGTATCATAAATTAAATAATATATTTTTATTTTAAATATTTAATATTAATAATAATAATAAAATAAATAGCTGACCAAATGATTTATAAATTAATAAAATAATAATAAATAATGAAGTGATCGTAAAATAATAAGTGTATTACATAAATGGTAATTAATATAAAAATAATTTGAGGGTATATCTCGAAATAAATTTTAATACGTTTGTGTCACTTTAGTTTTTCAAGTATTTCACAATGCTAAATTTTAAAATATTTATCGCGATTATTAATTATACTTGTCAAACATCTTAAATAATATATTGACTTAGTCAATATGTTATACGTTATTGTATATATTATTTTAAAAATATGTCAAATAAGATCTTAGCATCATTAGGTTTAAAAGTTAGGCTAATCTTTTTATTATTATGCTATGCAATTCTTTTTAATTTCCATAGTCGGGTCAGTTAAATCATCGTGTTGATCGATTCAAATAAGTTTTTCGTGTTTGACCATGTCAAAATGATCCATCTATGAATATGAATTTGACATGACGCATTAATCATTTTGAATTTCAAACATCGGTCTGACCGTTATAATCGGATTTTATAATATGGCCTCGAACTAGCTCGGAGAAGAAAAAATGTATATGCCTTTCGACAAAAGTGGCACCATCCTTGTTTATTATTTTCATTTTCAATTATATTATACATATGTTATATTTTTTATTTTTCTCGTTTATTTATTTTTTATTGAAGTGGCATAAATAATGTAAAGAATACCTATAAGTCAACAAAAGTCAAGGGAAAAACCATTGTAGCCGATCATAAGATTAGGGAGGTTGTAGAATTTTTTGTTCAAAAAAAAAGTTAAAGGAGTCTTGAGTACAATAGTTAATATTGAAATTAGAGACCTTAGGTATAAAAAAAAAAGATATACACGGAAAGAGGGGGTGACGACCCCTTTCTAATGTAACTAAATGTAACCCAAAATAGAACTAGATGATTAAATTTGGTTGAATGATTGTACATTTTTGTGCACATTCTTATTTTCCGAGAGGTAAAATGTTAACAAGAATGAGTTATCACAATAAGAGGGCTGATAGAATCAAATTCATTTATAATTATCAACTAAGCAATTAATTTTTGTGAACTTCGCTACTTAATTTATATATAATATGTAATTATAAAAAATATTTTAAAAAATAAATTGGCCCTTCTCACTTTATTAGTTATCTCACTTTATTAGCAAAAATCAAGATTTCCATGAAGAAGTGCATGCACTATATACTACATAATATTTTATCCATTTTATTTAATATTTTTTCTTACATTGAATTAGCATTATTTCGATCTAAATTCATCGATATTTAAAATTATTAATACATAACTAATTCGATATTAAATAAGAGCGGAAAAATAAATTATAATTAAATTAACAATTTAAAAATTAAATTCAAAATTATTAATTCTCGACTATTCTCTTTCTCGAGATAATCAATGACGTCATCGTTAGAATCTTAATTAAGTGGAACTTTTCTCGAAACATTTAAGTATCCAAGGGGAAATTAACCCAAGAAAGCCATATTATTGACTTAGATTAATTAATAAGTTTGATTATTTTCTCAAAAAGAATAAGATACTAAGATATGAGATCACTGGTTACGTAAGCTAATTTGGATTTACACAAACATAAACCACATGGACATTAAAGTTCAAATTTATTTAATTTGATGAGGCTTATAGCTATTACGAAGTATACAATTAATCATTTCATGTATTTTTATACTGTTCATTGCATGCGAGTGCTATGCACATGTTATTGTTCGTGTATACGGAATGGAAAGAGGTGGATGCATTTATGATCTCGATCACTCCATGAGATGTGATTGGTCAAAAGTTTAGTTTCATCACAAAATAATTAAGATGGCTCGCTTATTGAACTCTCATGAAAAAAAAAGAAGTCACAAGAAATATTGGAAATGACTTATTTTTAATGGCTCCTTCAAATTGAATTAATATGAACATATTAAACCTTTATACATCCATTTAATGTATGATGTCAGAAGTGTCATTTGAGACACCACAAATTAGTCTAGCTTTGAATGTTATGAGCCAACAAAAAAATTAATATATGAAACGTGAAAAAAATATAAAAGATTTTTACGTGAGAATTAATATTTGAAAGTCTTACTTTTTTTGGGTATTCACTTAGTTGTCATTTTTTCGGTTTTCCACTATAGAGAGCTTTTCCCAAAAAAATATTGACGCGGAGGGTCGAACTCGAGACTATTAGCTCCCTTGTCCCTCGACTCTGGGGCTCATACCCCACTACCATCCGAGCCAACTCTCGTTGATACGTAGTTGTCATTTGGTCATGAGATAATGGAAAGAATATTTCTTTGTTCTTAAAATATAATCAAACACCATCTGGAATAAAAATATATCAATTCACCCAAAAAATTGGTGAAATCATCTACTTTTTCATATATATTTTTCATTTCTTATTCTTTCAAAAATCAAGAATATCTTATAATTCATTCTTTTTTTAAATTTTTTATTATATTTCATTTTTTATACACATGCGATTATTTTATATTCTCTATTATAATGACTAATTAAACATTATTTATAATCACATTTAATTAATTTATACTATACGATAATATAAGATAATTATATTATATAATATTATAATTTAATTACTCAATGATTAATTATTATACTATCATAATTAGTAAACAATTAAATTTATTAATATAAATAAAAATGAATAAATTCCTCATTTATTAATAAAGATATATTATTAATACATTTGAGATTATTTTATTAGTATAATATGTTTTAAATAAATTTAAATATAAAAATATATTTCTTATTCATATCGATCCAAATACTAGATGTAATAAGAATAATAATAATATGCATAAGAATACTTATTCTTTGTATATATTTTACCTACATTTATTCTTCAACCAAATAGCACCTTAGGGTTCTCGATATTTAAGGTTACACATCTTATTATTTGAAATCAAGATAAAAAATAGAACGATATTCCTCTGATCAAATTAATAATTTTAGAAATTAAAACAATTACTAGCTTTCGTCACAATCGTGCTAATAAGTTGTATCAATTAAATTTAATAGAAAATCTTATATTTTGAATAAAGTACCGACGCCTTTTATTAAACTAAAAAAATGTTTTTATTTAAAAGTACACGTACGAAAGAAATGGTTTATGTTGCTAAACGCCTGCCCTGCTCCAAATTTGTTGTTCTGTTTAATTTTCTCTCTGACCTAATTAATGAACATGAGCCAAAAGTTGTACCAACTTTTTATGTCAGGAAAGGACACAATCGTGTCCTATGCGATGGAGATTTTTATACTTTTTATGTAAATAATCAGAAAATTATTCGCACACCATCAGCAATTCTTTTGGATTTGTTCAATGAAGAACAAAACTATTCATAATATATCTGTCCAGATTAATGAAGTATCAATCATGTTAAAAATTAAAGGAGAGAGTATATATGCAACAATAAGGTATGAGTAGTATATTTTTAGTTCGTTCAGTTCTACACATGTCATAATTTGCTGAATGAATGCTCTAAATTACTCCATACACCATAAGATTGAGTTGTTAGATTTGGTGATGTATTTTTATGCTCTAGTTTTTTTAAAAAAATATATTTATTTCTGTTAAATTAAATATATTATCAATAATTCTAAAAATTATTATTAAATTTATATTCATAATATTTTTTCTGGTTTCTAATAGTTTTGATATGTAATTCAAAAGGTGAATAACTAAAGGAATTTTTTTTTTAAATACGAACAACATTGATATTACCGTTTGAACTCATGACCTCTTTGACTCTGATATTATATAAATTAAATATACTATCAAAATTTTTAATTTAAGCCATTAAAAAATATCATCATTAAATTTATATTCTTAACTCAACACCACCAAATGTACACTAGGCTCCTTCCCCACAATATAAAACAATATATAGTCTCCAATGATTTCTCGTATGAAATACTTGAGTACGAGTCTTTCCAACTAGATTACAGCTTCATGATCAATGAAAGGATAAAATAATTCTGAAGAATTAATTTCAATCATGCTTACATCAAATCCACGTTTGAGCACAATACTAATGGCAAAACATAAAACATTGATAGTTGAGAAGATAAAGACAGTGCTTTAGATTAATATTAAGAAAATACACCTAAATGTTTAGCTATGATGAACATAAGTCCCAAATATTGCATTGTTAGAACACGTCAGTTGTTAAGCATCCTGATGCAAGTTTGGAAATCACTCAAATGATTGATATCTTCTTGTCACCTTCAAAAAAAATATGAATTGCTGAAGAAATTGATATGTTGTCTCTTAGCTACAAATTTCAAACTTATTAGTTGCATACGCCAACAGCATCAGCTGATAAAATACAACCAAATTTGCAGTAAAATGGATATGTATAATACTAGCACTTTTTAACACAGTAGGCTTATTTTGTAATATTTCAAAATTTGAAGATGCAAAATAGACATACTTTTTGTTCAAAATATTATTTGATACCATGTAGTGCTTCACACACTCGTTAACCCATTAATTAGAAATTTGTGTGAAATATGAAAAGGTTATTTCTATTTTTTTCTGAACTATCGCGAAATTTTAGATCTGCTTCTAAATTATAAAATCAGACAAAAATAAATTTATTTTTTTAAATTGGATGATTTTATTCGATCGTCTAATTTTAAATTTACTCAAATTATTTTAATTTATTAAATTATTAATTTATCCTCCTCTTCTCTCTCTCCTCTTTTACGATGACACTAATGAGTAAATTGATAATTTAATAAATTAAAATAATTTGAGTAAATTTATAATCAGGCGATTAGATAAAACTGGCCAATTGAAAAAAATTTAAATTTAATTTTGCCCGGTTTTATAATTTAAGAGTAGATCTAATTTCGCGATAGTTCAAAAAAGAAAAATAAAAGTAATTTGAAATACTAATTGACTGCAAAGCATCTGAAAAAAAATGTTTCCTGAAATATACTGCTGAAATGTGTAGCCATTTACACTGCTGATAAGTAGTTGCTGTCCAGTCTTGATAAAATATTTGTCTACTTTTATTAGCTGGTGGCCTGCAGGCAAATAATACAGCTTCAATTGAATAAATAATTGGATACAGAAATCAACTCTGAGTTAATAATATTGTCAGTCTCATCAGAAGAGATTTGTTGGCATGACCAGGGATGCAGAGTTCACAGTGATATCTAAACAGTTGGGAGTACAGCCAGAAAGCATTTAGAGTAGAGGGAGGAAGAAATAGATCAATAATTCTCCAAGTTTTATATAGGATAGGAATCAAGCCCCCCTCCATTTGGTTGGTCACAAGGTAGACACAGTGGAAGGATCTCTCAGCTCATAGCCTTCTCTTCTTTCTACTAGTTGTACATAAAAGGAGACAGTCTGGTTGTTCATCTGCTTTAAGAGTACAAAAAGAAAGCATAAGCTTCTGTTGTAGGTTGGTTTTCTAGCTATGTACTTGTCAGCTTCTGATCTGAATGCTTGCCTTTGTTCATTTCTTTTAATGTCAAGTGGCTAAGAAGGGCTCCAATTTGCTCACTTTTTTTCTCTCAACTTGTTTTTATTCTTTTGGAAACTTCATCTGTGATTTCCAGCTTAGTTTCCTTATTGTTCATATATATATATATATATATTTGGCCATGTTTTTCCAAAGTTCTATTGTTGCTGGTGCTTTTCTTTTTACTTCACTTGCTAAGTTTGAATCCTGAAACTATCATCCATGACCTTGATTCAGGATCCAACCCTCGTCTCTCCATCTAAGGAAGCCAATGGATACAGAAGCTTCAGCTAAATGGTATTCAGATGCAGTAAGTTGACAATATCAACTCCTTCCATGCCCTTGATTGTTCAGAATTAAGTTTGACAATATCAATATCTAAACTGCACTGGTAACTATTGACAGGGAATGGATGACAGTTTCTTCAACCAATGGGAGCTGAGTGCCATAGATCACTTTGCTGCAGAGGAGCTAGCAATGTCGCTTAACCAGGGCCTGCAGCAATCCCTGTCCTCAGAAAGCTACAACTCACGTCCTTCCTCCTACCAGCCACCGAAGACTGCCGAAAGACCGAAGAAAATTCTCAAGACCAGCAGCTGGAATTCTTGCATTACTGAGCAGAAACCAAACCTGCTTCCTGATGCTTCATCTCCAAACATCCTCACCTTCGGTAAACCGGAGTTGTCCAATGATCAGTTCAACTTCAGTTTCACTGGAGCTGTCAAGCCGAAGAAAGAGATGGATGTCCTGATAAATTATGGCAGCTCCAAGAGGAACTATGGCAGCATGGTCGGACAGGAGCCTACCGGCGGGAACATTGGGAGCAGGCAAACCTTGCAGAACAAGGAACACATTTTGGCCGAGAGGAAGCGAAGGGAGAAGCTTAGCCAGAGATTTATTGCATTATCTGGCATAGTACCCGGCCTGAAGAAGGTATGATCCTATGAAAAATCTCTTCTTTTCTTTATCTTCAGTAAATGATACGTCTTTCTTCAATGTTTGCAGTAAGAACTTTCAAAAATCATAACTAAGACATAAACCACATAGACATTAAGATGCATATTCCTGAAAAAAGTGCTGATAACAAATGAAAGGTATGCAATTCATGCTCCTTGCTCTGAACACGAGATCATTAGGCAAAAGCTGAGTGCAAGATGGAGCTTTCTGTACATAAGCAGCAAGCTTCAGCATTAAAGTAGCTATCATGCATTCTGAGGACACGATGAAGCAAGAATGTTATGCTTAAGCATCATAACTCTTCTGCAGATGGACAAGGCTTCCGTTCTTGGGGACGCTATAAAGTATCTGAAGCTGCTCGAAGAGAAGGTGAAGACCCTGGAAGACCATGCAGCGAAGCGGAGCGTGGAGTCCGCAGTGCTCGTGAAGAGGTCTCAGCTCCGCGCCGACGCCGACGACAGCTCCTCGTGCGAAGGCAGCTCCCAAGGCACGCAATGCGTCGATCTCCTACCGGAAATCGAGGCCAAAATGTCCGGGAAGACCGTCCTCATCAAAGTCCACTGCGAGAACCGCAAGGGGATACTGGCGAAGTCGCTGTCTGAGATCGAGAGGCTCCATTTGGCAGTCACCAACGCGAGCGTTGTGCCCTTCGCTTCGTCCCTCGACATCACAGTGATGGCTCAGGTAACAGCTTCGTCTGGAGCTCCATTGATGTGCGTTTAAACAGTTGATGACATTGCAGAATTATCTGATGGTGCAGATGGAGGAGCAGTTCAGCATGACAGCGAAGGATCTCGTCAAGAATCTGAATTCTGCTATCAGGCGCAGTTCATCCGAATGAAGCTCAAGACATCTCGTTGTTGTGAAAGTGTCTTGTTTCGTAGTTCGTACATTAGGACCAAAAAGATTACACATTTCTAGGCTTTTTAGAGACCTCCATGTACTTCTGTGCAAGGTCTGTTCATCACCATTTGCATTTTGTACTTTTTGCTGCTGGGTTTTTTTTCTTGTTCTTGATTCATTCCTGTTTTTTTTTTTTTTTTTTGGGTTCTTTTTGCATGGTTTGGGGTTACTTGACCATGTTCTTTCAGGAAATGACTCAAACAGACTTCCATTAGATTGCATGCATGCTTCTTTTAAGGGGAGTTTGCTTCTCACCATCTATTTTCCTTGCTCCCCTTGTTCTTGGCTCTTTTTTTTTTCTTTAAAAAAGAATTACCACTCTAGTCTTTCATAGCATTGCCAGCCCCCACTAATTTGGATCGTCTGAAGTCGCACATCCTTTTTTTTATACCTGCCACTTGTTCTGCTTGGAAACACCTCTCTTACCCAAATGCTTGGATGTAGAAAAGAATGGGAATGGTGATTATTTGTTTTGGGGTTGCATCAGGCCTTGCTTTAGTAGAAGTATGAGCTGTGTTAACTGCATGAGGTTCTTGAGTTTTGTGTTGTATCATTTTCCTTTTTTGTTGTTCTGTGTAAGAAAATGAAGAAACTATTTTTTATCATTTAATAAGTTGTGGAAAAAAAAGTTGTGTTCAGATGTCCAACTGGTTGACAATCAATTTAAGGTTGTCAAGATCTCGATATTTTATGGTTTATACATATCTAATCATCTATCGATCTTACGATTAAATTTATAAGATCTTTAAGATTTTTCACTAAACTTCATAATCATTGTCCAATAGTCAATCTTATCATTATATTAGAATTCTAAATAAAATTTTGATCTTAATAATCTTGATCAACATCATTCTTTGTTACTTGTGCTATGCATATGATGCTATGGGCAGCTTAAGAGAATGAACATCCATTTGTTAAAGAATTAAATATTTTTACACCTTTTAAACTACAACGAACTTTTCATATTTAATCTTAAGTTTTCAAAAGTTTACTTTGCATCACAGTGTTTTTAATGTTTTTTTTTCACTTCACATCCTGCATTAGCCGCTGATTAAATTTCTATCACCTTATTTATTTCATGAAGAATCTCTCTCTCTCGAGCTCGCTCTCCTAAGTGTCGCTTGTGAATTTACATTATGAAGAATCTGTAACACCCCTGATTTCAATCAAGATATTGTTCGCTTTGGGCCCGGCCCGCACGAATTTAAAACGCGTCTTCGGTAGTATCAGAGTTGCACAACGGCTCATTCTCTTTACCCCTCAGATATTGTCCGCTTTGGGTTCTAGATGTGGCCCCTACGAAGTCCCCTTGCTCCGCATGACACTTAGTCCCTCACGGTTTTCTTCCAACGCGTCTTGAATAGTAAGGGAGAGTACTACATATAAGCCCATGACCACCTCCGTGTTTTGTCCATGTGGGACTAACTTTCATTCTCATCATCATCATC
>LTAE01006671.1:0-24723 GCA_001647135.1 Pontederia paniculata
CAGTCGTGAAATCGATCCTGCCCTCGTCCCTTCAGCGTCACGCAACTTCACGGCCCGTAAGTCAATATCACGGCCCATAAGTCAGTATCACGCCCCGTGATGAGACCTTTGGCGTTCGACTCTTGGTCGTGACCAATGCAGTCACGATCGTGATGACAAAGGGGACGGCCGAATTGCATGGGCGATTTTACACGACATATTAATTTCGTCTTTTAGCATTTCAACATATATATTTTATTCATCTAGGCATTTGAACATGGATCAAATAATTAAATAGTTTTATCTATCATGAATCCTAGCATGAAATTTAAATATCATAACCTATCTATGGAGATCCACCTATTTACATACTGAAAGTTTTTAAATATAATCACAATTACATATCGTCTTGTCATTGATCTCCTACTCCATGTTGATCTAATCATGTGAGGAGAGAGAATGAAGAGGGAGAGAGAGATAGAGATGGGAGAGGGAGAGAAAATTATGGGATGAGAGGAGAGGGGTTGGATCCTATTTATAGAGAAGCAATTCAGCGCTAGATGGAGTTTGAATACAATTAAAACTCTAATTATTCTGTAAGATAATCTTTCATGTGATTAGGATTCTCTTAAAAAATAGTCAACATAGAATTAAAAATATTTTATTGATAACAAGATATAATAATTTAACTTCAATTCAAACTCTCTTTCTAATCCTAATCAACTATATTTTTTCTTATCTTATCCTATCTTCCCTTTATATCATTTTTATTTATTTTAAAAATATGAGGTGTTACAGTTCACGTCAAGTTATATATATACACACTAGGGAGGCAAAGGATGTGCAAGTACTGTAAATTCAGCAATCTCATTCCTCATTAATGTACTTCTTATTTATGTAGGTTTATGAATAGAAACTCGTATTAACATATTTATATATAAATAGAAAGAGAAATATATTATGATCTGATATAAATATATAATTAATTAAAAGGTATACAATACATTATTAGTGTAGTACACTTATCACCTATTAAAAATTAATTCACGTGTAAATAACTAAATATATTAATGATAAATTTATAAATTATTATACGAGTGTCCTATATTTTTTATTTATACTTATATATCGATATAATATAGTCCAGTTAAGACGGAAATCAATGTGTTAATGGAAGAAGGGTAAATTATTTTTTTAACTTTGGATTTCAAAAGGTACTTTTTTTTTTACTTCTAGTTCCAGCACATGCAGCACAAGGCCAGGTCCAACGACTCAGAGATGGGCACGCCCCAGCCCTGGCCCAAGTGTATGCGCTCACATACATCTACAAAAGTTGTAAATATTGGGGAAAATTATAAGGAAAAAGTATCAACTTTCATCAACTTTTAAATTTATTTCATATATGGTCTAACTATTTCTCATTATACTATAAAATATCAATTTTCAAACATTTCCCATATTTAATCTCCACATTATTTGTAAGAAAGTATTATATTTGATGTGGCATTGTATATACAATATTATTTGTATGTAAAAAAAATTAGATATGTAATTGAGTTCGACTTTCTCTTAAAAATAATTGATTATTAATTTCATCGTTCATAAATTTATAGTATTAATGTCTAATTTATGTTATATATTAAACAACCGATTTTAATTTTGAGAGTCATGATTATTAATAATTCACATTAAAGATACACAATTATACTCACTTGTCAGATTGAGAAAGAAATAAAAGTTGATATGTTTCTATCTAATAAAAAAGTTTAGAACATATTTTAATAAAAAAATTGAAGGTTGATAGTTTGTTATCAATAACAAAAGTTCAGTAGATATTTGGTGTTTTTTTTTTGCAATATCCCAAAATATTATCGGGCCTCTACTATATGATTAATTAATGTTCAATGAATTTACTTATTTTGTACGTGATCATGTTAGTTTTAAAATATGATGATCATTTTTTACTGTTTTTAATTATTTATTGATCACATGCACAGTAATTTAAAGGCCTAAAATATGTGTTTTTGTCTTGAAAAAATATTTCTTTTTTTATTTTCACTCTACTATTCGAAAAGCACGTTAATTTTTGAATCCACCCACAGCTAACGATCATGGGCAGAGGAACACTTTAATGTCAATAAAAACGAAGTTGGATTTAGTGCAAACGATGAGAAAGTCGGAAAGGTTCATTTTTTTTAGAAATGCCGGATGAGATTATTTATTGAAATAAAAAATTGAAATATCTGAATATAAAATATAGATCTAGTTAAGTTGGTAAAAAAGTTTGTTATATTTTTTGGTGATAGAAGTAATTAAATTTAGTTGGCATATTTGATTAGTAGAGTATTCTCGAATTCATGGACAGTTTAAATTTTAGAGTAATCAATCTGATTAAAGAAATATCGTTCTTCTTTTTTGTCTCGACTTCAGATTAGTTAACCTTGTACCTCGAAGATTCCGAGCGGATATAAAAAAGTTGTTATCTTGTTTGCGTACTGATAAATATGCCTTATAATAACATGCCCCCAATTCAAGATGCATGGGAGCCCAATAATCTTCCAATATGTTTAACAGCCTCCATAATGGACTAAAGGTTCATTTTCAGAACACTGTAAATTAAGATGCATGCATATGGTGAAAAATACAACTCTCTGTATATATGTAAGCCTGCAGACATATCGAAGAAATCCGCAAGGCCGCCACGGTCCGGCAAACCGCCCGCCGAGTTCGACTTCTGCGTTTGGAAGCCCAGGACGGATGCGAGGACCAGGTCCACGAACGTGCACGGGCTTGCCGTCGCTGAGGCCAAGATCGGCGAGCTGATCGACCTGGAGGAAGAGGACCCTGCGGATGACGAGCGCCGCAGCGTCTGCATGCATGGACGTGTAACACACGCCACCGACGTGCCGCAGGAAGCGCGCGCGCGCGCTCGATCGACAACCTGAACGCCAGGCTCTACAGCGAGGAGGCCATGGCGCTGCTGCACTCCGCTCTGGGAATCCAATTACTAGTTTCTTTTTTGTTGATGAATGTAATCGTTCAATAACTCTAACTAGAGTGTAATTCCAAAAATTTTAAACTTAATTATTCTTCTTTTAACAGTCTTTTATGCACACATTCATGCTAATTTGTAATCATTCTGTGATAAAATTGTTTAACACAATACTTTACACGTAATTAACGTCTCCCATGGATTCTGATTAGAATTAATTTTTATTTTTATATAATACCAAAAGATCATATGTTCTATCTAATATATATAAATATCGATTTAAATAATTGAGAGTGGTTAGTGCTAATTTTGACTCGTGAATCGTAAATGCTTTGAAAATTAACATTTTACATAGTAAAAATTCAAGATGTCGAATAGCAACGATAATTCTTATGATACAATAAATATCTGGTAACTAGTGTGAAATAAAGTGGTGCTTATGTCAAATATGGTTTTATTTTATGGGCCACCTTTTGCTTCAAGAATGCAAAGACTTATCTTATTAAACTTGTGGACAGTAAGTTGTAGCTTAGCTTGCAATCTTCATTAAAAGCGTCATAATGTTATCCTGCATTATAAGCTCAACTACCTACTCTCTCTCTCTCTCTCTCTCTCTCTCTCTCTCTCTCTCTCTCTCCTAAATAAAAGCACGCCATCCGACTCTAGAAAAAATCATTTGGCTCACGGAATCCTGATAGGAGCTCGTCGGAAATTGATATAGACACAAAAAAGTTACAAATTATATGTCAGAAGTAAGTTAGACGAGGAAGAAATAACCAAAGATAATCCAAAAAAGAAACATGCCATTGAAAGACACCATGCACCAAAAAAGAAAGTAGAAAAGAAAGTTCTAAAGCCGCCCTCATTGGATCTTTATTTCTTTTCTTTTTTTTATTTAGTAGAATGATTATTTTTGTTTTTGTTAAGAATATTATAAGTTCAATAATCTCAATTGCAATTCTTAGTAGATTGATCGACACTTGGTTATCTCTTGAAGAAATTAAGAGTTTAAGTCTCAAGTGAAATATAATTTATTTTTATTTCTTATATTATGTTAGTAATTTTCTTTTATAATCTAATAAAATAATCTGAAGTAGATAAATTGCTTCTGCACCTTTTTCTTTCTTTCACTGTTGGAACCACACCATGTAATACAAATGGTCGACTACAATAACAGTTTTATCCTTACTTTCACTTTGTTCAGTTTCCTCTTTAGATTTCTTACCATGATGATGAAGCACATTCATGTCGTTTTTTATTGAAAATGAATATTGGAAAACATCTTATTAATCATAGTAAAATTAAAGTATATTAAAGTTTTAGCTTGGATTTCATATTTCAACTTTAGGAAATTACTATTGGGAATGTTTCATGTATGCTTACACCATAATAATTGCGAGAGCACTATATATTCTTTTTTTACTTTAAACTTTTATCATATAAAATATTACAATCATCAAAATGTTAAACTTCTAATATAATGTAATAATAATTTAAAGTAGATAAATTAAATTACAATTTAACAATAATTTGAACACCTAAAAAAGTGTCTCGTAAAAAATCGGCCAATATCACCTACCAAATATCATCAATTTGGCACTATATATGATGCCTCTCTGCAAGTGTTCATGCAACATTAGTACAGAAGGCTCAGAGAGAGAGAGAGAGAGAGAGAGAGAGAGAGAGAGAGAGAGAGAGAGAGTTATTGCAGGCCTATTCAGCATTCCACAATGGCCCCATTAGCTTCTTCTCTGTTGTGCCTTCTCGTCTCACTGCTCCTCATCCGCCATGGCTCTTCTGCAACGCCAACCTGCATCTCAGACCGCCGCCCGGACATAGTAGCGGACACATGCGAGATGTGCGCAAACGGCGACCCCAACGTGAACTACGCCTTCTGCATGGCGTCCCTGGGGTCGGTGCCGAGGAGCCACAGGTCGGACCGCCGAGGGCTCGCCGTCATCACCCTGAAGCTGGCCAAGTCCAACGCCACGCGCGTCAAGTCCGCGGTCAAGAAGCTCCTGAAGGCCAAGCCCGCGAGCGCCTACGAGAGGTCCTGCCTGGAGACGTGCCGGGAGCTCTACGGCGAGGCCGCGACCAACCTCAGGGAGTCGATCAAGGCGGTCAAGTCCGGCAGGCACAAGGACGCCAACGTCTGGGTCAGCGCCGCCGTGGACGCGCCGGGACAGTGCGAGGACAGCTTCCAGGACGGGAGCATTACGTCGCCGCTGACGACGGAGAACGGCGAGTTCTTCAAACTGGCCACGCTTGCTCTCGCCATCATCACCCTCAGATAGTTTTAACATTTAGCTCCTTTTACGACGTTTGCACCTTTGAGCATGACATGATATGTATCCACTTTTATCTAAGTTATATATTATGGCATGATTAATGATATAATTAATTGGAGTTCTCCGGGAACGAAGCTTCCTTTGTTTGCCTGTGGTGGGTACTCATAATGTGATCGTTTGATGAGGTAGAAGTCGAACTGCTCTTGATGCAAAACAATCATGATGGTTTTTAACTGCCGGTGATGCAAACAATCATGATGGTTGTTTTGTGCTTTGAAATACGATGAAACCTAGTAGAAAGTGAAGAAAAAAAAAAATAGAAACAGGGTAGTCTTTGAGAATAATTAAATCTTTAGGATTTGGTTGTTGATATATGGATGCTAATTATATATCTTAAAATGGTGTAAGTCTTTCTCAATTTCTTTTTGTCTTCGACCAATTGTAACAAAGAAAAAAATCTTGATTATGTGCACTCATGATATTTATTAATATGAGCCTATAAATACAAGCACACTATCATATTTATATATAACATGAGAAAAAGTGAATTACGCTATAAATTATAACACTGCACAAATATTTTATCATATATATATATATATATATATATATATATATATATAATGCACCTTAAACACTTCATGATTTTTTGTTAATTTTAAAATCTACTATTAATTATGTATTAAATGGTTAAAATTCACTTTATATTTCTATAAAGTATGAAGTGCTTTGTAGGTGGATTAAATTATATCCATGTATATAAGGTTTTCAAAAATAACATGCATGTATTATCATCAACGATTTTCTAAGTAAGGACACTACTTGTTGGATATCGCTGAGGTCCTCTAAAATTATAACCGACGGAAGAGGGAAAAATGTCACTAAATCTGCATCGATAAGTCTTTGTCAGACTAATTTGATAATATTCTTAAGATAACGCAACTGTGGCTGGATGATGCAACCTGATAACAAATAGACTGCAAGGGGCCATCTTTCTATTCTAGCGGCAGGAGATGTCATCCTAAAATGTGAAGAAAAGGGAAGGAACGCCATGTGAAGTTTCATGACTGTTTCTTCCAAATAGTCTATAGGCAATGCTTCAAGGAATGTTGCACATGTGGATCCTTGGCGTATCCTTTACGAAAAGCTCATCACTGTCGTCTGTGGAAAAGACTGCCAATATTGTGGTGCGGACTGCAGACTAATACAGATAACAAAGTATTAGCAATAGAGACCGGAGACAATGCTTTCTTTTCTTAATAGAATGCATCAGGATTAGTTTCGCATTTCACTGTTGTGGGTTACCTTTATTCGGACTTTAATTTTGTGTTTTACTTAGTAAATTGTCTTTTTTTTTCCCTGATGTGGATCTAATATTCAGAATCTCAAGCACATGAAATATTAAACTATAACCTTCCTCCCTACAAGAAGGTATTTTTGTGCTTCCATCTCAAGTCACTAGATACGTAACACAAGGGTATGTTTGGATATAAGAGGGGATGGAAAGGAAAGGGAGGGAAAGATAATGGAGGGGAAGGAAATGGAGGGTAAAATTCTTTACCCTCTATTCAACCCCAATTTGGAGTAATCATTTTTAGTTAGTTAGGAAGGAAAAGGAGATTAATTTTTAACTTTCCCCTCCTAAAAATTATTATCCAAACAATGTTAGTTATTACCTCCCCCTTCGTTACCCTCCATTACCCTCAATCCAAACATAGTGTAAAGAACTAGCAGTAGTGTCGTCTAAAGATAAACTTGGACATAGAACACTGACAACCTTTGCTAAGGCAATACATCAGTATGGTTACTAGAATTACTACTATAGTCTTCTCTCGGATGTATGCATAGCAGTTGTCCACTCCTTGGCTCTATTTAGGTACGTTTCTTACAACAAACAATGACGAAAGGAAGACGAGCACACTCATAAGCATTGAAAATAGACCTGGGAAGGCAAGGTAAAAAATGACTCAATGATGCAATTGAAAACTAAAAGTATTAACAGGAAGTATGTTCCAACTTAACCAATCATCCTCACTTCTTTCATCCTTGCATTGCCACGCCATGGATGAGGCTATGTGATGTCGAGCTCGATACCAAAGGTCATCACTCAGTCTCCGTCTCTGTTAACTGTTTTCACAATTACAAACTAGGACTTTTGGTTATGTTCCTTTTGGATTTTCTGCAAAGTATTAATGAAACAAACTGCCATTGCAGAAAATCTTACAGTTCAGAGTTATGTGCATCTCCAACAGGCTATCATATTGGATATAAGACAACGTTATCATGGTCCTGACTTCAAATCGGAAATTCAGGAAAGAACTTCAGGAATTAGACATGTAAAATTACACTAACTTCTTTCTAGGGCGGGTTAAATGACAAATTAAGCACAATCACCATATGCACCAATCACCATTCTCATCGTGTAATCTTCCAGTATGAAGTTGGAGCACTTGTGCAAGGGTGTTAAAATTTGATACACCGTTTCCGGCTCATTGGATGACATCTGCAAGTAGATTTCTCTTTCAGCTTAGGATGAAGCTTAAATATGAAAATACCACAAACTGCTGTTAACATAAATGACTATGATGATACCCCCAAAGAAATTCTTGACATTTACGATAGACACAAAGAAATAGCATGATGACCAGAAGTTATACGAGATTAGCATCACTGCTGATAGTTTACATGAGACAACCAACATAATGTGCTCTAGGATAGTCGTTCTTCAGCTGTGGCCATTGCACGAAGAACTGATCAGCTATGTGCAACTTATACAACAATAAGCCAATCAAGGAAAGCTTCTGCACTCTAGCTATGCTCTCCACGTAAAAGATGGAAGACCCACCTGATGCCAACTACCTGTAGCAATTCAACTTGAGTATCAATAGTCATGATTGATAAACATACAAACTAAAAAGTACAAAAAGGGCGATTGGAAAATAATCTCAGTATATATTATCTTATTTCCAGAACACTGACGTGAAACACAACAACAAGAATTAGTTCACACAAAACAGTTAGGAAACTTTAAGCTGCATTATAGAAGCATAACATAGGAGACATTAAGATTGCATTCAAGTAAACACACAAATTAATAGTTGAAACATGTTCCTGAGCCTGCTTATCTTAAAATAAATGCAAGGGAAAAACATTAAGGTATAATTTTTTTTTATAGAGATAAAAGGATGACTAGCAAGCTGGTAGTCATCCGCACTCCATTAATAAGAAAAACTGATACAAAATACTACATAAAGTAAAGGAAACCAGAAAAGTGCTGATATACTATTGCAATATATTTTATAGAGCATTTTTAAAGCTAACAGTGATATAATTATTTCCCTGAAGTACAATGCTAACATGTAGTAATTAAAACATGAACCTGGATACTGCTCACCTTGAAGAGGAATGCAGAAAAACTAAGAGGTATGCATGTCTCAGGGCCATTACAAATGATCCGTATAAGCAAGAAATAATTAGCATCATTCTGGCGATTGAAATATAACTATAAAGTTTAGCGACAATTGATAACCAAAAGAGTAACTGTACCACTTGAGGTCTAATTTTCAGTGTTATCCATAGTGCACGTGTTATTGCAATCAAAGTTGTTGCAACAGGGGTTATATAAGATTGGCCCACTTCACGGCTTCGATATATCTGCAAGAATTGAGCTTCATGTTTCTAAGCCTCATCATTCTGCAAATCAATGTGGTTTCACAATAAATAGTACTCGTGGGACACTTACATTGACAAGTCCAGGGCTTTGAATTTCAGACAGATATGTCTTTTAAGAGGAAATTCCATACAAACATGAATCTAATCTTTTTAGAAAGGAATCTGATAATAATTGTCTGCTCAAAACCACTGTACAAATAAATGACTAACTGACTAAGTTTATTCACTCTGATGGCGGTGCTATATGAAGCATTTCTTGAATGTGTCGGAACCAGATAATCACATTGGCCTGCTGGATCGAGGATTCCTCCAAAACCAGAGCCTTGCGAAGACTCAAGTTACCGGTTGCAGCAGCCACATAAATTCTTGGAGAAAATCTATCCTTTTGAAGCAGGTTTATGATGCCAAGCATTTCAGCTGTGTGTCCTCCTGAACATCAGTCAAGAAAATGACTAAGAAAATACTTATTTCCTTTCTCAGGGAAACTAAAACAACTTCTTGAAGTCCTCATTTGATGCCATGTGCCATGACTACTGCTTATCATCAACAAGAGCTCATGTGCATGATCTGAAGTTGAATGTTCTCACTTTTATAACCATTGTTTTCTATGCAGGATGCATATAATATTAGGTTTCACATAAGTTTCTAAAGAATCTCACAAGGATTGTCATCATTATTAATTTTATCAATGGAAAAAGGAATATGCAGTGCACTTGGTGCACCACATGTGTGCATTTCACTGGAATTACTAGTAATGCTAGTGAAACTGCTCGACATCGACTTTTTTTTATTTTGTCAAATAACTAAATATTACTCGTTATTCTAGTGAACTGCATGCATACAGCTCGAGATTGTACTACATCTTCCTGTTCCCCTTTCCAAAGTGATATATGCTAATATCGGAGAAATGGTGTCAAAATCCTCTTTTTAGAGTCTTACACTACTTCAAAGCCTCGTTTGAGCACATAAAATTTGTTAATCCTTTACCGCAAAGGTTGTAGACAGTCACAATGTAGTACTCCGCCAGTCCTACCTGACCCGGGAACAATGATAGTTCGAACATTCTCAAGTGTTGATCCTGGAAGGGGCTTCCCAAGCCAATATAGAACATATGATACACGAATAAAGATAACAGTGACATAGAATTAAGACAATGTAGGTCAATACTCGATCAAAATTTTCCTCCCTCTCCTACAAATCAATACAATTTAAAAGAAATTAAGCATTTCAAACGACAGGAAACTAATTAAAGCACTTAGCTATCATAAAAATAACATCTAAATTGATCCATTGAATATGTAAGGAGTAGAACTTAGTACTGAACAGAATAAATCAAGAATGGATTTGAAATCGTGGTATCATTCTTTTTTTTTTCGCTTCTTCACCCAAAATCCATCCAATCCGAAAAAAAAAGAGATGAGTAGAAGGATCAGACCCCTTGATGATTGCGTTACACAGGACGAGCGCTCGCAGGGGTCCAGCTGAACAGGGGGAGATGGGTGGCTAGTGGCGGCAGCGCAGGAGCCAAGCGACGGCCTGGAAGCCGCTGAGCGGCAGCAAGCGGCGGCGAGCGACGGGTGCGACGGCCGCGGTGGAAGAGGGAAACCGGCAAATATTTCAATTAACAAAATTAAGTCTCGACTCATATCATATGTTTATTCCAATATAATGACGTTAATTTTTTTTACCGAAACATAAGTGACCGCATCACTGGAAATAAACTTTGGAAACGCTTTATTTCGTAATAACTACATGTCTCGGTACTGTTATATACTTTAAAATATTTATTTCTTTTTAAGATTAATTTTACCGTTCACTCGTATGATATATTTCTAGTGTACCCTTTAAAGTTTAACATTATGTACTTGTTTTCCATCAATTATCCAAATTCTTGCACTTAAATCAGAATGTGATATTTTTTTCATCAAATTTATTTTTTAATTGCACATTTTACCTTTTACTTTTATTTAATTTTATCTATTCAATTTCTGAAAAATAAGAAAATGAGATTTTGAAATAAATGACGGTAGATCCCATCTGTTATTGCATTATTTGGTATTTTGAAACGTAGTAATGTTGTCGACACGATTAAAAAATGAAAGTTGAAATGTATATATTTTCTTAATTGAACATTTTTTATGTTTTCTGTAATATTTATTTATAACGCTTTAATCTCTTTTAAGTTTTATCTATTCTATGTATCTATATAATTTTCATGTGTTTGGTACTTTGGTATTTAGACTGTGGTGCATTCTTTAGACCATTCATATTTATCTTTTCCTTTTTATAATATCTATTTTTTTTACAATTTTTGGCACCCAGTTTATTTATTCCTTCACAACCTTATTTTTTATGCTCGAGCGCTCCATAACTTACGTATATATAACATAGGACTTAATTTTCAAATTAAAACTAACCCTTAAACCAAAAATTAATTGCTTATATTAGATTTCATCCAACCGTTAAATATAGACACATACAAGTAAAAAAAAAACAATTTATACACTCATTAAGCTCATATATATATATATATATACACTTTTTTATATAAACACCTAAATTATAGGTAACTTGGGTTAAAAAGTTAGGTAAACTACACAGGTCTTATCCTCTGCTGCTATTAATTTAGGACTGTCTGGGACAATCTTTCATAGCCTGGCCTTGGATCAGCCACTGGATCTGCCAAACAAGTGCTGCAGAGCGGCCGACCTCGCCATTAATCAACATATGATCAAGATGTCATTTAATAACAGCAAGTGCAAACATTTGCACCTTCCCAAGTGCTTAAAAAGCCATCAACAGTGGCAACCTTTCAAGTTGGTGCCTGGAGGCCTTGCCCCTTTTGCCATCACCAACACATGGGACGTCTCCAAAGCTGCATGCAACTTGAAATCAGCCTGTTTCAGATCATCTTTAATACCCTCTCACCAAATGCATATTAGTTAAGACCATCAACATGCCGCTGCTTACCATTAACATTACCATATTTATCTATCAGGATGATTTCTTTTCTTTATCTTTTACTTCATTTTGGCATCTTGGTTTCTGTTTCAGAGAAGTTTGAGATGATTCGAGCTGAGGAACTACTAGTCTCTCGATTTCTGTTTCTCTCTGTCAAGAGTCGAATGGTACTTTTCTGAGAAACCTTTGTAAATATTTTGTTTTCCAAGTAGCACACAAGATAAGTTAGTTTAAGGCAAGATGTTTGCTTCATACAACGGAATTTGCTACTTAGGACTAATCTTAGATGGATTAAGAGTCTTCCAAGGTTGAATTTCCAGTAGCACAATTATAAAATAACATGAGCATGACATCTTGAAGTCGTTGCTCCATTTTTTACCACATTCTTTTGGTGGGCAGAGGTGTATTTAATTTCAACATGGGAAGACTAGAACTCAAATGTAGTAGGAGCTATTCTGAGTTTTTTTTTTCTGAACCACTAGTTCTGATATCCATGACAAACTTAACCTTTTCTGTAGCTGCAATGCGGCCATGGCTTGACAAGAGCACAAAACTGCCATTGTGGAGATTTGGGAAAGACAGCTGCTCAGGAACCACTTTCTCTAACATGTCATCTGAAGCCCAAAAGATATGACATCAATTGTCTTGTCAACTCAGTGTTTTAGCATGAGCTTCACTTAAGCTCAAGGAACGTGAAGCACCGAGAGCTGTACTTAAATAGCATTTTATATCTTCTAGTTATTCATTCGTCTAAAATTCTTTATAATGCTGGCACCTCTTATTATTTGATCATAGTTATGTGAACATTAAAAAAAATTAAGTCAATTTTTTCATACCCAGATTGGATTAAGCATGATTCATTGAATTTCAGAATATCAAGGTTCACACGGAGAAAGAGACGCCAGATGTCACACAGTTAACCAAACTTGGGATCCAACAAATGCTGACCACATTCAGGTCTCATGGATCATGGCTTCCTCTTGTCTTATAAATGCAGTCAGGAGCCACTCCTCAAAAAGTGCCTTGACAAGTAGATCACTGTCATCAGGGAAAAAACCTGTAGGTGAGGCAAGTTCCCTAAAGGCTAAGACTCTCTCTCTCCCCCTCCCTCCCTCAAATCTTTCCAATTTATGTTTCATCAACAGTTGATCAGCTGTCCTTGTTATAATCTGGTAGTGGTCTGTTCATTTTTCCCTGTAACAAGCTTTCACTGTTCCTCAGACAAATTAGCATTCAGTAATCAAAGTAATGATTGTCCCTTGCAGATTTATCTACAGGAGAAAGGAAGATTCTCTTGTTTCACTGTGCATTGTCCTCTACTTCTAGGCATCTTTCATGCTTTTAATTCATTCTTTTGTTGTTTGGAACTTAGTATCCAAAGTTATACCTATCAGTTTGCTTGGTGCAACACATGTTTCTTGAAACAAGGAAAATTTGAGATGATTGTTAGCGAACAACTCTAGGCCACAATATGCATATAATCAATTAAAACTCTACAAGGTGATGCTGTTATAATCAGAAGTTTTCTTTTTCTCATTTGCTGAACAGATCTTTCTCATCAAGACATGGAAGTATCGATGAGAAGGTTAAAGGAAGGAAAAGCCATTTGGACGTCCAACTCTTCGGTTGCTTCTTTGACGGTGAGATTTTAACGAGTTTATTATGCCGATCGAGTTCGAGATGATGTTTGTATATCGATGAAATCAAAACAAATGTTCTAAAATCAATATGTTGTCAGCTGAAGTTTACATGTTAATTTGATTTTTGCTCTCATTGTTTCTTGCACATAGAATGGGAAGGTGGACAACATGCAAACTTACAGAGGTGTAACGAGGCCAGTAGCAACACATTATAATCACTACTTATCTCATCTGCCAAAGGGGGTCATCTCACAAATTTCAACCACATGGTCTTCAGATTTCCTTCAGATATTTTCAACAGATGTAAGAACATCGGTACTTCGAACGAAGAATTATGTGATTTCAGTGTTCACAGAGCAATTCTGTATTTCTGATCAGTATTCTGCCATATATTAAGACTAATGCTTCAGCAATATCAAGTGCTTCTAAGATCACATGAAGTGTACACTTCAAACAGAAATGCAAGCATAAGTTACTCAAAGAAGGTTTCAGTAGTCCTATAAGAGAATTATGCCTAGAAGTTTAAATTTGGTACATAAACTCATCTACTAGTTCATCTTCTTCTACACGACTGAGCTAGCCGTTGAAATCGTCAAATGCTTAAGATTGCGACATGATCAGATGTGCCAAAGTTCTGAACTCTGAATGCATGCAGGGGCTCGTATCAACCTTTGATGGCAACCGAACAGACGAAGATAAAGAAGGGGTCAAGGAACAACAAGAAAATGACATGTTCGTGAGGGAAAGATGGTTTAGAATCAGAAAGGAGCATGCATGGGTAAGTCATGCATCTGCAATTTTACGTGGAAAATTGAATATGAAATCTATAATCAGATCTTTGTCACTATGTACTTGAACTTCCAAAATTGTACTTTTCCCTGTTATGAAGGGGAAAATAACAAATAAAAACTTATATGAACAGTCATAACATTGCAGCTAAACAAGTGGTTCAAAAAGATACCTTTCAGTCATGATCAAGCAGGAATCTTGACAAGAATGTTCGCCATGAAGGGGAAGGAGGAACTGAGGCGGCAACGGGCCCAAGTGCATGCGGCTCTCTCCGTCGCAAGACTGGCCGCCGCCGTGGCAGGCATCACGGCCAACGGCAACTTGGAGGCCTGCGGCGACCAGAAGAATCCGGGCTTCGCCTGCAGCATGGAGCCCCACAAGAGCATGAGCACGGTCGCCTCCGCCGCCGAACTGGTGGCGGCCGTGTGCGCGGAGGCAGCGCAGTCCGTCGGCGCAAGCAAGGCTCATGTCGCATCGGTTATCAACTCCGGACTGGCGACCCGGTCCTCCTCCGACATAGCCACACTGACGGCCATGGCTGAGACATGTAATGCAGCCCTCTACTGAATTCACGAATCAGCCACTAGATTTAGCTACAGCAACAGTGCACTTGAATTACTTCTTTACCAAATTAAGTCTACTTTGCAGGTTTAAGGGGAGCTGCAACACTGAACCTGAGAGCAACATCAGACAGATGCATCTCCAAGTATCAGAATCTGCTTGCAGTGGGTACTCCCCTGCACGTTTGCATGGAAAGTGGTAAAAATCAGCAACTTTAACCTGCTACTATAAATCACTACTAGATTATTCCATCATTGAGACAGAAATCTCTGGGTGCAGTACTCGAAATGTGTTTTCTGAAACTGTACAATTTATGTGAATTTTGTGGTGACGGCCAGGTAAAATTCAGGTCAGACATGTGTCAGTCTTCTACATGCGTGACAAGCTTATACTGAAGGCGGGAAGGAGGCATCTCCTCGGAGCAGTTACCATGAACGAGAAATGTGAGATCATTTATAAAGTTCATTTACATATAATTCTACTTGTATCAATCTAAACATTTGCTCTCCTTTTTCACCAAGTTGTATCTTTTTGCACAGATCGGATACTAAATTTCGTGGAGGAGAAAGAAGGTGGTGGCTTCGCCAAGGTGGTGGACGCTTTCCCTGGAATTAATCTGTACACGAGCGAAGGAGCCGTGGAGTTATTATTCAAGGACGACAAGCTGTGCATAATATGGAGGCACACCATTGCCGACCTCCTTACGGCCTGTAATAAAACTCCTCCAGTCCCTACTTATTAATCCAAATTAATTATTTGATTTAGGGCCCAAGTAGTGCAAGGTGCCCAAGTTGAAAATGTACTATCTTAATTAAATGATTTTATGTAGTTTATTTATGTATTACTCTTGTAATTGTTTGTTCGATGGTATGAAGTGCAACACATGTACGTTGGCTTCGTTTAGCATGGGATATTGGGATGAGAGATTAGTAATATTTTCCGGGTGAAGTCATATATAGAAAAAAAAATTAAAAATTAAAATGTAAATATTTTACTAGTGAAAATTAAATTCGAGAGGCATAAATTTTAAAAAAAAAGTGCGACCGAAAAGTAATTTTTTCAACCGTAGAAGTGCAGAACAAAAGGGCCAGTTACTTTTTTTTATGAATATAATAATTAACAAGGAATTTGTATTTGGTGAACAATTTTTTTCTTGAGATGTAAATAGGAAAGATGTTTCACAGGCTTAATTTGAAATAAAATGATTTAATATTTGTATCGAGCAAAATATCTCAATGGTCTAGTACACCATTAAAATATTTTCAATTATTATTAAAATAATAGTAATCTAATTATTTGTTTAATCACATCAGAACATTAAACCTTTGAAAAATAGTTGGGCGGCCTCTGTGGACCACCCTTGGGGGTGATATTAGCTGTCCAATTTAATACAGAATAATTGTGATACAAGGTTGGCAAAAAAATAATAACGAAATAAAATGATCATATATATATATATATAAGATTGAGAAATGCTTAGAAGAAAATACTTTGCTCCAACCTTTTTCTTAATATAAATTTTCTATTCATTTATTAATTATTTTAAATTTTCAAATGTATAAAATTTTTGAAAAATCTGGTTTTTTTTTTTGATAAACTTAAGTAGAGATTCGTTTGTGGCCCTGGCAGTGGCCATTTAGGCTTGCACACGGGCCACAAAGAAACGCATTTAGCCTCTGCTGAACTCATTCGTACACAGGAAAGCGAGCGCCGAGAGATGAGCATGGGCGGCAGCAGCAGGGTATTCAACCTCTTGCAGTTGCATCAATGGCGGGCTCCCTCCCTCCTCGCATCCTAAATCACACTTAATAAAACATTCTCTTAGATATACTACAAACTTATTTCTTTTTAACTTTACTTTGATCAATGATCAGATCTGACATATCATATAAGGCCAACAATTAAACTAAAATATTTTTCTAAACTAAAATATATAAAAGTTTATTATATAGTTTCAATAAAATTCATAAGCAAACACTCAATCATTAATCAGAGTTTATTCTCTATTACATAACTCTTATAATTTGACCAGACCCTTATTCTCCTATTCTATGCACAGTGCAAACTATAACGAGCATCATCATCAACACCTGGTAAACATATGATTTATTTGCAGAATTGAATTTGCAAGAAAGTGAATTTTGATATATAAAAAAATTAATATATAAAAGAATATCATTTCTTACTTTTTGTCTTTGTTAGAGAATCTAATCTTATCTTTTGTAAAGATTTAATATTATCCAAATATGTTGTTATTCAGATATGATCTTATCTAGATTTGTGTTTATCTAGATTAGTTTAGATTAGATGATCTTCTCTAGTTAAATTAGATAAACATTGGTGGTTATCCATCTGATCCTTTAATGTACTATATATAGATGTACAGCCTCATCAGAATGAATATAGAAAACATTTTTTCCATTCTACTCGTCTAACATGGTATCAGAGCCATAATAATATTTTTTTTCTCCTCTTTCTCTCTCACCTTCTACAGATTCGCCGGCCGACCCTCGGCACGACCCGGACCGTGTTATACGACACAGACCGTTTCGATTAAAATGTCGCCGCGACTCCGATACTGCTGCGTCCTCCACCAACGCGGCCCCTCCGATGCGCCCCTCTGACGCCGCCGCTCCGACGTGGTCCCTCCGACGCAGTCCCTCTGACGTGGCCCCTCCGACGCAGTCCCTCTGACGTGGCCCCTCTGAAGCGGACTTCGGACGCGATCCAAACGCGTCCGGCTTCTCTGCATACTGCACCGACGCGGGCCGTATTCGGCTCTGCGCTCCTCCTCCGACGCGCCCTGAACGCGCCTCTCTGACGTGCTCTTCTTCAACGCGCTGCCCTCAACGCAGGTCGTGTCCTTCTCCAACGACACATCTTGTTGTTCGTCAGGTCCTCTCTCCAGAACCCACATACAACACAGACCGTTTTGCTCGACACGGACCGTGTTGCCTGACGCAACCGAGATGACTTCTTCATCTGCAAACTCTGCATCGATGCTTTCTTTAGATCTACTTGCATTTCCTACGGGTTTGCCATCTCTTGAACAGATTCATCATGCGTTCTCCATTAAACTAACTCCAACCAATTATCATCTTTAGAAGATGCAATTTCTAGAATCTAACAGTCTTTAACACATTTTTTAATACCAAGACATTTTTAATTTGATTCGTCAATAATGATTTTTTTTCATTTCTTTTTGTTTTCTAATATTTTTTAATTTCAAACCAAAAGGAAAAATAGAAAACACCCAAACTAAACGTCCTCCAAGAAGTGTCATTTCTTTTTTGATAAATAATAGGAAAAACAATTTCTTAAAAATTGTGTTTAACTGCACATCAACGAATAAGTTAAGATTGTACCAAGATATGATTAAATATAAAATGAATTAATTCTTTGTTGAGTGTGATACCGAAGAAGAGAATTCTGTTATCATGTTTTCTTCATTTTTTTATTTAATTTCAGTCAAATTAAAAGGCGAGTTCAACAGCAATTTATCCTTATATAACAGACCACCTCCTTTCTGCCCTAAAGCTGTACTATTGACTCTAAAAACCATGGAGGATATAATTGTGATGGCGAGACACCATTTTACCAGTGATGGCCATATATTTCTTGTAATCCAGCAGTTCACCTGTCTAGGAATATTCAGGGTGGTGTTTCTGCTGATACTATTTAGTTGCCAGCAAATATGCAGGACTCCACATTTACCAGCAAAGAGCGCCTGTATCTGTTGATACTATTTAGTTGCAAAAAATGAATGAACCGATTCATGTATCCTTGTTTTCGCCTTCTTTTCCCTCTCATCCATCTTGCATCTACTCATTATGTCAGGCATGCATGCCCGAACAGCTTGCTCGACCATATTTTTAATGTGTCAACCTATAGAGATCATGCAAGCTCTGCATCTGAAACATTCAGCTTTACTAGTTGGATATTGGAAGCTTTTTTTATTCTTCAGAGCATCTTTCCGAATCATATGAAAAAATTGGACTGCAGTTTACCCGCAAATCTGCACACCAAACCTCATTGGACCACCAATATTTTCCGAAACCCCATGTATGCGACAGTAATTGGTTGATATATGCTCCAATGAACAGAAGAGCAACACAGGCACCAAAATAAACCAAACTGGTCCTGCACTCTTCTGGAGTCTACTGGTCATCATCTCCAAATTTCATATACCTATGATAAAAACTTCACACAAGGACGTTATCCTGAGCCTCCATTTGCATTATTTTGTGCTTCCACCTTTCTGTAATAAACAATTGAACGTCCTGCTGCATGTCAACTACATATAAGCGCCCATCTCGCCCAGCATTGAACATAATAGTTTCCAGATTGTGATGATGAAAGAATCCGGTGATATCCATAAAACTAGTCCTTGCAGTGTTTGATTCTAGTTCAACATTGTTTAATCTTCTTGTGCCCACCCTTATGAAATATATGGATATAGTCATATAGCATATAACATCACAGAAAGGGTGGAGATTATGACACTTCTTATAGATATCTCAGCTTCTAGTGAAACTCACATTGCACTGCATCTCAACTTCATGTGAGCACCCATCTCAGTCAGCATTGAGAATACCATGTCTTTCCTGCTGATTGATATGTGCTCATGTAGATGGCGAACAGAAGAGCCGTAACTGGCACTGACTGTACTTGTCCCTGCAGCCTTTTGTAGTCCATTGTCCCTCATCATTTCCCGTATCTTCTCCACCTCATCCCATTTACCTTTGGCAGCATATATGTTGGACAATAACACATAGGGACCAATATCCTGAGGCTCTTTCTCAATCAGCTTCTTTCCCACAATCTCCCCAAGTTCAGAATGACTATGATCTCTACATGCTGAGAGTAAAGCTCCCAACGAGGCCGGTGCCGGCTTATCTGGCATCTTCTTTATAAGCTCCTCCAAGTCCCTCAGCAAACCAGCACGACCTAGGACATCCACCATGCAACCAAAGTGATCCTCCTTAGGTTCAAATCCATATATACGAGTCATGCGATCAAAGAACCACCATCCTTCCAACACCATTCCTCCATGAGCACATGCACTAAGAACACAGACGAAGGTAGTCTCATTCGGTCTCATAGCTGACTTCTCCATCTCCATAAACAACTCAATAGCTTTGTCCCCATAGCCATGCAAACCATACCCCATGATCATCGAGTTCCATGACACAATATTGCGTTCTTCCATCGACTCAAAGACATCTCTTGCTAGTTCCATGGCTCCGCACTTGGCATACATTGTCAAGAGCGCAGTGTAAAGCAACACATCAGGCTCGATGTTCATGTGATTGTCCTTCATCAAGGAATGAACCCATTTTCCTCTCTCGAGTTCCCCTAAATGCGCACAAGCTGTCAAGATGCTGACAAATGTGGCTTCATCAGGCTTCGCCTCTCCTGTTGCGATCATGGCGTCAAACAACTTCAAGCATTCCTTGTAATCTTTACTCCGTGCATAAAGAGACAACATAACGTTCCAAGAAATCAAATTCCTAACAGGCATTTTGTTGAATATCTTGCGGGCATTCACAACTTCTCCCTTCTTGGCATACCCGTCGACTAAAGAGTTCCAAGACACGACATCCTTCTTAGGCATCTCTAGGAAAAGTTCTTTTGCTGCTTCCATATCTCCGTCTTCGGCGAGTCCTGCGATCATAGTATTCCAACTGACCAGGTCTCTCTCAGGCATCACGTCGAACAACCCGCGAGCAGCATCGACCATCTCATTCTTCACGTACCCATTGATCATGGAATTCCATGTGACCAAGTCCGATTCGAGATCCAAATCAAATAGCTTCCGAGCGTCAACGACGTCACCGAAGGAGGAGTACATATGGATCAGCGAGTTGCGCACGCACAAATCCGTCTGGAAGCCCGACCTCACCACTAGGGAATGGACGCTCCGACCCTCCCGAGCGAGTCCGAGATCGGCGACGAGCTTGGCGAGGAGCGGAAATGTGAAGTGGTTGGGGTGAACGAGGGACAACGAGGCGCGGCGGCGGAAGAAGGCGAGGGCGTCCCCAGGGCGGCCGGTAGCGAGGTAAGAGCGAAGTATGGTGTTGGAGAGGAAGGCGTCGGGGGCATCGACCGCGGAGAAGATGGCCACAGCGGCAGGAAGGGAGGAGGCGGGGGAGGAACAGAGGACCTTGATGACGCGGCCGGCGGCGAGGGGGTGGCGAACGAGGCCGGAGACGAGGAGCTGGGCTAGGATCTGGAGGAAGCCGGGGGAGGCGGCGGTGCCGCCGGCGGACTCCAGGAGACGTAGGAGAGGATGGCTGAGCTTTAAAGGAGGCGGTTCCGCTGGCGGAAGTGGCGGGGGTTCGTCGTCACTGGAGGAAGAGGGAGTGAAGAGGCGGCGACGGCGGCGGCGGCGAGGGAATGCCTCGTGGTCTTTGTCGGAAGCGTTGTACTGGTGATGGAGATGAGGCGAAACGGCAGCGGCGGGAGAGCTTTGGCTGCGAAGAGAGAGGAGGAGGCGGTCGAGGTAGCGAGAGGAAGGGCGACGGAAAGGTGTGGGCCGCTTCACTGCCATCGCCAAGCGACGGCGCGGGAGTAACGAATGAGAGCGAGAACAATATTAACGCTTGTTTTATGATTTTGTATTATTTTTGTTTTTTTAATAAGTGCATTACCCTTTTAATTAATTATTGTTATGTCTAATATTTATAATAATCATTTAAGATGAATTAGTATACTGATTCAAAAAATGGCCATGTAAACTACAAATTAATTTACATGTCTGAAAATTGTACAACAAATCTATTCTGCGCCCAAAATTTGATAGATGCACTTCTATTTTGTTTATCCGCGGGTAACTATTGATTTAGTTTTATTATGAAATTTATCTGTTTTCTATTTACTATTATATCCGCAATTATGTTGTGGATTTTTTTAAAATATTTTTCTGATAAAAAATTGTTTACTCGTCTAGGAAAAAAGTTTTGTTTGAAAATATTGTTGGAGGTGTTTTCCTGTTGGCAATTTCTTAAATTATTGATAATTTCAATTTAAAATTATTTTGATCCATTGTATTATCATATTTATCTATTTTAATTAATAGGCTCATAAGTGACAATTCAGATTCGATGTCTTCCCACGTTTACCACTGATAATCTTATTTATATGAGTTTAATATTTATGTAAACTCATAATTTATTCACACCATGTAAATTTAAATCTTCACCATTCAATTTTAAGTATATGGTTGTACCACTCATTTTGATATAATATTATTTAATTTTAGTTTCTTAAAATAAAATATTTATTTTAAAAAATAAATCTATAATCATATATTTAACATCGAATGATTAAGATTTGAGAATGTGAATAAATTAAGGATTTAGATAATCATTTAATCATACTTATATATAATTTTTTATATTCGTCCTTCTAAATCTTCTATAAATAAAACATAACGCAATAAAATGCATCATATAACAACAACAACAACAACAACAACAACAACAACAACAACAACAACAACAACAACAACAACAACAACAACAACAACAACANAACATAACGCAATAAAATGCATCATATAACAACAACAACAACAACAACAACAACAACAACAACAACAACAACAACAACAACAACAACAACAACAACAACAACAACAACAACAATAATAATAATAATAATAATAATAATATACTATTACAACAAATTAATGACAATAATAAATGTTATTTAGATAATATTTTTTATATAATTATATTATATTGCTATTGTCGTATTATGAATAAAACTATATTGCTAATTATGAATTATAAGTATTTAATTTGTAATTATAAATATTTTACCATCATCATTTTATTTTGAAGAGTATTACTTACTTAACACGTTAATTTGTGAATTTACGATTTAAGTTTTAAGTTTCAAATTAATAATATAAAAAAATTAACTTGATAATGTTCATAAGTGGTATTTTGGTAAAATGATAAATGTTACCTAGTAATTCTTTTTTATAAGTGAACATGATAATTTAAATTGTCAATCGAATTATTTATATATATTAAATATATTAATGCACATTATTGATAATTTAATAAGTGACAATCTTTCTATCAAGTAACATTGATTATTAGATAATGTTGAGAGATAATGCAGTAAAGGTCTCTTTAGGTTCACGTCTTTCATTGAACCATGTCGTGTGGCACAAGGGATAAATTTGGTTGGAAATTAGTGCACTATGAGATTTTTTCCACCCGATATTCGAGAAGCGACTCAATTATTTAACACATATGATGCTAATGATGATGAACACTAGCCACAAATTGAAATTTTAATATGTTATCGAGCTTAATTAATCTAATGTTTGTCTCGAATAACACGTAATAAAACTTTGAATGAAAATTATTTCTTATATTACATTACTAAATTTTAGTTGCACGTACAAAAGCTTTTCATAGTCCATAGCCATCCTTATTAGGATTTAGTGAACATCAATTTTTAGGGTTGTTGTCCATAAAAAAATAAACATTTATACGTGATAAAATACAATCCTCGAGGACAACAAAAAAATACATTTTATTATTCACCAAATTACATTTTACAACTTTGGCACTGCCATAGGAGGAAGAATTTTTCATACTCCATGTGCTGATTCATGTCCTCACATATCATATCACAAGATATGTCTATCATTCCCTCGCTAACTTCTCGTTCTGTCTCTTAGATAATTCCATTTCGTATCCAACAAGTTAGCATTGATTATGTTCCATGCTTTGTTGAATTTAAGAACCATTCAGAATTATACTTCGACTTCAACTAAGAATGATGACATGAAGCTATTGTTGGTTCTGATTGTGCAGAAAGATATGACAATGACAAGAATAAAAAGGAAGACAACAACGCAACAGAGAAATATTGGACATCAACATATCATTATTGTGGTCCACTTCATCCCAATGTCGACCAAATCGGATACCATATTGATTTGGAGTAAAATTATTTTTTTAGTTTCCATCATTACTTTTTAGTTCATTCAAACATCATTAAAATCAATCTATCAAATTGATGCATATAGACTTTATCATATTTTGCATAATATATTTAATTTATTTTTTGTTAATTTTTGCATAACATGTATCGTCTTATTAGGTTATTTATATTTATTTAATTTGATTTAGAAAATTATTCAATCTTTTGATATTTGTTTTCTATCTAGGAGACAAGGGGCTAAGAAACAAAACCAATGAAAAAAAATACACTCAACTCGAAGTTAAAATAAAACAAGAATCACAATTTCAATATGATGATTTAGGCTATCATTCTCATTCACGATTGTGATAGACAATTTCATGGTCCGAAACAAACAAAAATGCAATTTTTGCTCAAATTACGGTTCATAACATCATTGCTAGGCTACAAAGTTGATTATGATAAGCTATTTCATGGTTGTGACATGAAAATGACTGATTTTTGAAGTTCAGTTTATGATCGTGAAACTTTCTTCGCGGATCATGAAATGAAGATAATATTACTAAAGTTTCTATTATGATCATGAATCTACTTTCACATTGTTGGAACATTAGGCTTTATGCCTTAAACCATTATATTTTGATGATACAAACCTTGAGTAATTAGAACTATCCAAAATGGATTAATTTGGAAAAGACATCTCTATGTGTTAAACTTCATGTTAATATTTGATCATTCTACTTTATATTTTGGATTGAGTTGTGTTCACTAATAAGTTGTTTAAGTGATAAAAATATAGGTGGAATGAAGACTTGAAACTTCCAATGATTCAATGTATCATCATTTAAGAAGTTTCGAAGTTGGATGGATCAACTCTCAACATGCTAATCAAACTTTA